>CAUYRH010048811.1:0-46606 GCA_963574655.1 Perodicticus potto | reverse complement strand
AGATAATATATGTTCCTTTTGATGGGCGGCACCTGTGGCTCAGTGAGTAGGGTGCTGGCCCCATATACTGAGAGTGGCGGGTTCGAACCTGGCCCTGGACAAACTGCAACAACAACAACAACAACAAAAAGTGACTCAATTGAATATGTTCCTTTGGGAAAGAAGTTTGGAGCACACTCAGGGAACTAAAAGTAGACCTGCCATTTGATCCTGCAATTCCTCTACTAGGTATATATCCAGAAGACCAAAATATCACTTTATGATGAAGATATTTGCACCAGAATGTTTATTGCAGCCCAATTCATAATTGCCAACTATGGAAGCAGCCCAAGTGCCCATCGACCCATGACTGGATTAACTAATTGTGGTATGTGTATACCATGGAATATTATGCAGCCTTAAAAAGGATGGAGACTTTACCTCTTTTATGTTTACATGGATTGAACTGGAGCATATTCTTCTTAGTAAAGTATCTCAAGAATGGAAGGAAAAGTATCCAATGAACTCAGTAATATTATGAAACCAATATATAATCACCCACATTTTCATATGAAAGATAAAACACAACGAAAGTCCAGGAGGAAGGCGAAAGGAGTAGGGGGGAGGGGAAGGGAGAGACTGGGTGGAGGGAGGGTAATCGGTGGGACCTCACCTAAGGTGTATATTGAAAAGGTACATGTCAAATCTATTAAGAGTAGTGTATAAATGTCTTAACATAATAATTAAATAAGTGAGGTAAAGGCTTTGTTAACCAATTTGATATAAGCATTCCAAATTGCATATAAAATCAGCATAATGTACCCCATAAATGCATTAATACATACAGTTATGATTTAATTTTAAAAAAGGGAAAAAATAAAAATAAACAAAAGAAAAGTTGCTGTGAAGCAGCATCATTACTGAAAGTTCAGTGCTTGTCCCCATGGCTGAATGAAGAATGAGGACAAGCAGTCTAAAGGAAGGAAAGAGAAGGTTATTAATGTTCTAGCAAATGAGGATGGTGGCTCCCTTTTTAAAGAACTATTCTTGCAGTGGCTCCTACCTGTGATCCCAGCACTCTGGGAGACCAAGGCAGGAGGATCCCTTGAGCTCAGGAATTCCAGACCAGCCTGAGAAAGAGCAAGACCTAGTCTTCCCTAAAAATAGAAAAACTAGCCAGTTTTTCTGGGCTAGTTGTGGGGTAGTGCCATCTACTCAGAAGGCTAAGACAGGAGAATCGCTTGAGCCAGTAGTTTGAGGTTGCTGTGAGCTACCATAACACCATGGCAGTCTGGCCTGGGAGAGGACTCTCAGAATATAAACAAACAAACAAATAAATAAAAAGAGAGAGCCACCATCTTGCCTTTTAGCAGAAATACAGACCTTTTAGAGGAAGGGGTTTAATCTTTCATCTACTGCTGTTTAACTATAGCATCTCAGGTGAGGGTGATCTCATGACCTTTGTTCCCTTGTGCCATTTCCTGTGGTTTAAGATCTTGCAAAACAAAAACACAAAGAACATTCCTCTTCCCCTCTGATTACTGGCCTCAGACAGGACTGCATGTTTTAATTCCAAAAAGATTGGGACTTGGTTTAACTAGACAGTTTATAAAACATTTTATCCTTTCTCAGGCCATTACCTCTGTTACAGTATGTCCTTTTCACAGTTTGAAGTACCTAAAGAACTAGTTGCAAAAGTAAAACAAAAACTACAGGAATGTTTTTGTGCAGTGAATGAGTAGCAAGAACTCTTTGCTGGCAAAAATACAATCAAGCATTGATTTTTATGTTCTACACAACTAAAGAGGTTACTTTCAACACATTCTCCCATGGCATGAAAAAATCATTCTTTTTCTTCTATTATTTATAACTACCCTTTATACACTTGAAACTGGTTAGTTTAGGGTTATTCAGGAACTACAGGAATACAAATGGATTTCTTTGAACTTCAAAAGAAAGAGATTTGCAAAACACATTGTAGTATTATCTGGAGTCATTGAAGAAATTAAGTAGACTTTGCATACAAATACAAAAAAATGGAAGTACTTTGCTAAATATTTCCTTTAAGCTAATAAATGAAACTAATCTACTTTTGTGTTCTACCTGTTATCATAATTTCCTGCAAATCATAAGAAAAAGCAATAGTCTATCTTAAAATAAAATACATGGCTCTATAGTATTTTTGCAAATGCCTTCTTTTCTAACAAATAATTTAAAGCAAAAGCCTTTTTCTTTTAAAGAAAAAGAACCGATTCCCTTTTAAAACAAATAAAGAAATAAACAACTACATTCTGGTATAGAAGAGGCAAGATCCCTGTGGATGAGGATAATTTTCAATAGCAGTCCTATGTTACTAACAGCTGGAAAAACCAAGAGCCTAAAGGATTTCAAATTCCTCACAAAAGCTTCACACTAACTTCAGGCTGCTCAACTTATAACAGAGGCAAAAGCCTGAAAAGAGAAAAAATGTTTTACCAGTTGTTTTCTTACACCCCTTTCACCCTTTGGGGAATTAAAATCTGTATCCCTACCCAGGGCCAGCAATCACATTGGGGAGGGAGCATCCTTTGCTCTGCACCACAGGAGATGGTTCCATGGAAGTGTCCAAGGTCAGGAGATTGTCTTCATTAGAGATGAGCATCAGTAACCCCAAGGTGTAAACTCCCTTTAAAAGCTTATTGTATCCTGATAAACTTATTCTTTACAAATCTGTGAAAGTAAAAAAAAAAAAAAAAAAGCTATATTGTTCAGTGAGCTCTAGAATTATAAAATACTTGTTCACTATTCAATTACTCCACTGATTTCAAAAACAGGAAATTAGACAGTACCCCATTGACGTAAAGTTTCTTCCCCGCCAAGGGAAAGCAAGTATGGAGAATTTCATTCCCATTCTCTACTGAACAGATCAGTGTCATCTTGTATCAGAAGTCTTGAATTTAGCTCCTCATCCACATAGAATAAAGTAATATGGCATTGATTCAAGTTATTATTCGCCTCCTTTCAGGGGAAGGTATATTAAATAGAATGTAAATAAACATGTCAGGCAAAACCTATTTATTGTCACGGGAAAGTCTTTTGGCAGACAGCTTGTCAGAGATTGGAAAATTAACGTCTTTCTCAAACACTTTTTCTTCCTAACAGGTTGATACATTTAAGACATGTAGCCTGGCAGCATTAAAGGCAAAATATGCCTCTTGCTTCTGAGGCTTGATAGAAAATAGAAAAATGAATTTCAAATTTTGTTTTGTTTCAAAGTGAGGTTGTCTTTTAACTTTAATTAAATTTTAATCATTTCATGAGCTATATTAATGCCTGTATATTTATTACTATATAGTAGAGAAATTTAGCACTGACTAAACTTGCCCAAACCACAGAAAGACATAAAGATATCTGTAAAGGCTCTTCTCAACTTTGCTGTTCACGTACTGGTTGCCCAGTCTCCCTGCCCTGTGCCCGGAAGAGAGCAGAAAAGGAGGACTTGTCCCAGATGAACGCTGCAAAATCTTTTCTGGACTGGGACTTCTGGGAATATCTTCCAAGGCTCTGAAAAAAGAACTAACAAGTTAGCTGTTGTCCAATGCCCTGTCCCTATCAAATGAAAAAAAAAACAAAATCACCAAGAATAAATACAGAAAGGAACAAGAGATAATGTAAGAACATTCAAATTTTCTGTTATCCCAACAATTTGAAAAATGATGGCTTAAAACAACATAAATGTCAAAACCCAAAAGAAACAAGCAAACAAACAAAAACCTTACCCAATACCAAGTTGCCTAGTACTCATGGTACACTAAATGCTACATCAAAGTCATAAAAACCCAGTGATAAAACTTAAGACAAATATATTCTTAGATATGTTTATTATCATTATTATTAATAATTAGAAATGGTCATGGTAGTGAAAATAGCCCTAACAGAAGACTGGAAGCTTAGCATGGCTGGCTCCATTTTGCTTTGACCAAAGAAATGTGGCAACCATCTCCTGGGGAGACACATAAGCAACTTTGCTCTATTAAAGATCTATAGGATCCTCCTGACTTGACCTCACTCCTTCAGCGTTAGCTGACATAGAACAAAGAAGTTTCACAACCTTCTCTGCCCCTTGTGCATGCCCAGATGTCTGCAGTCCGCAGTTACTTCTTGTAACTCACCTTGTCTCCCCCTTCCCTTAACATGAAAAGGAGCCTAAAGTTCCTACTAACTTAAGTTGGTTCTTTAGAACATTAGTTTGCCACCTTGGTTGTCTGGCTTTCTGAATAAAACTAACTTTCTTTGCCCTGGCATCTGCCTCTGGACTTTATGACTGTCTGGATGCAAGTGGTGCGTATGAGCTTGACCTTGGTCGCCTAATATTAGATTTGGAATGGTCCATCAACACCAGTTTGTAGAGTTCAGATTTACGTCTCCATACAGAAAATCTCACCAAGTTTAGCAAGAGTTGAAGCTGATTTCCTACAGAGAACTATTCTTTTTTCTTGACTCAAAAGCTTCATGTACTAACGTTAGAGATACCCCTTTCTCTAGTAATTAAACATAAAACCCTTAAACTGGGTTGTGGGTTGTGCTGCGACTTTGGCTTCACACCTTTATTACTTTGGAAGAAAAAGGTAATCAGTCTCCAAAAGGTAGACATGGCTGAAAACTACAGGTTCCGTCCCCACATCTAGTAGGACAGTGTTTTTCAACCTTTTTTATCTATGGCACACATGAATGTATAGGTAAGCTTCCCTGACACACTGAAATTATGTTAATCAAAAAAAAAAAGAGTAAAAAAATATATATTACTGTGCTTTGAATGTCTTTATGTCTTCAAACATAATTTAATTAATGATCTTTAAAAATTTTCCCAGCACACCTCAGATCCTCTCACCACATACAAGTATTCTGCAGCACATTTGTTGATATCACTGTACTATGACTAGATGGCCTAAAATCAAGTCTCAGGCTTAATTCTGCCCCACCCCACGACATACACAGCAACCTGTCATACACAGTATCATGCGATCTGTTGTTATTTGATCAATGATATCTCCAATCTCTTTTCCCTTCACAGAGTTTCAGCGATGGCCTTGCTCATGAGGAATGTTGCAGTGACAGGATCTGCTTATCTTGATCTGGGGAATCAGGTGACAGAAAAAGCAGAGTAGGATGAGCCCTGAGCCAAGACCCTTCACAGGAGCACAGGCTACCAGACCACCTGCCTTCTCTTGGCTGGTCTGTGCAGGTAAAGAGGTGCTCCACTTTCTTTCGTGCCAACCCACATACCTCAGATGAGACTCATTCCGCCAATGAGAAAATATTTTCAGCACTCTTTATGTTAAAGAAAAAGAAAGGAGTGGTGTTGATCGAAAAAGCAGATCATGGAACCCCTCTCATTGCAGGGTGGAATCCTCATTAAAGTCTTTTAAATGCCAAACACCACCCTGGACTCGGCATTTCTGGTTCTTTCTCCAGGGCAGTGATGTTCAACCAGTGCGCTGTGGCTCACTGGTGTGCCTTGGGAGGACCTTAGATGTGCCCCCAAATGGTTCAAGATCTTTAATTAAATTATTTTTGAAAGAAGTTCAAAACACAGTAAGTATATTCTTATTCTTTTTTTTTTTTTTTTTTTGATCAGCATAATTTAAGTGTGTCACAGAAGTTTAACTACTATCGGTCGGTTCAAGTATGCCGTGAGATAAAAAAAGATTGAAAAACACTGTTCTCCGGAGTGGATTCACACCTTTGTGTAACACACTGCCTGGGCAAGTTTTGTTCTGTTTTGTTTCTTACTCAAAGAAAAGGTGATACATTGTGAGCTGTCCATGATTTGGTGCTCTTCATGCTGTTTTTCCTGCCACTTACAGCACCTGCCCTATCGGACAACCCTCCAGACTTGAACTTGAACCCTCCAGTGACATTTGTTGATATCACTGTACTATGACTAGATGGCCTAAAATCAAGTCTCAGGCTTAATTCTGCCCCACCCCACGACATACACAGGGGTGTATGCTGCTGGGTCTGTGCTGCTTTCTCTATGTGAAAAATCTTATTTTTCCTACCTCTAGTCAAAAAATGTAGTTCATTAATGAAAGCTTCTTTTTGAAATAAATTTCTTTAATGCCTTTATTTCTATGTACTTAGCAACATTTATGAACACACTTCTAGATATTAAGTATGTAGTATGAAATGTATTTACTATACATTTAATAACAAATATTATTAATTCTTAACACAAGAATATATTTATTAAACACAGAGAATGTGCTAAATTATGGGACCAAAGGATGTATTTTTCCCCCCAATTCGGGTAGCCAACCAGGGTGTAAGCAAACAAAGAAACCAGTGTGCGGTTTCTCTAGCGGAGACATGTGAGGCAGATGTGCTGCGGCTGCAACCCAAAGAAGGGATCTTCTAAATTTGTTTGGTGGAATCTTAAAGGCTTTTCACAAACAAACAAACAAGCAAACAAACAAAAGCACTGCTTGGGGTGAGATTAAGGAATAAATAGAAGCTGTTTCACTGAAAAAGCAAAGTCAGAGAAGCAGGAGACAGTAAAATCTAACTTTCTGAGAATAGGTCCTCTGACTAATTTGTGCCTGGTTGCTGCCACGTACATGCCACCATAAAAAGTCTGCATCATGCATTGTAGACTTCTGCTGCCACTGTGACAGAAATACAGGGATTGATTTCAAAGAACCATTTTGGGAAGATCTGTGGAAGCTGAGTTGACAAGGGCACAGCCAGAGAAGGCGCAGTAAGAATGGCTAAGAGTTCAAATGAAGAACAAGAGAGGCCTGGGTAAGACAAAGGCAATGTGCACATAAAGGCCAAGAATGGACCCAACTATGAGATTTGCTCAGGAGTGTGACCAGTATGACTTATGGTAAAAATGTGGGAGAGAAGAGGAGTTGCCAGTGAGGATGACCAGGCCACAGAGGGATAAGTAGTGAAGAGCAGGGATAGTATCTCAATGGAGAGACAGGGACGTGCCAATCCCAGTTTCTAAACTCTGAGTCTGTAGAGTACACATGTATATAAAAAGTAGGTTTTTGTCTAATTCTAAAACTTATGAGAAAATACTGGATTAAAGCCTCAATGAGAGGTCATCAATAGCAAGTAGTCAATGAAGGAATGGGCATGAACAAGGAAACCTGAATAAAGCAATAAATTAGAAGGATAGGAAGACCAGCTCTTCAATTCTTGCATAGGGGTCATTTAAGAGGTAGGAAGAAAAGAATAAATCTGTTGAGGAGATGCAGGAGGGAGCAGGTGGGGAGTAAGAAGTGAACCAAGAGGGATGGAGGAAAGTGGAAGAAAGAGAGAGAAGAATTTAGGGAGGGAGAAGGGCACATTGTCAACATCCTCAAGAGTAAGTAAAATTGGAAGCAGAAGAACAAAAAGAAACCACTGAAAGGTTCCTAGAAATTCAGAGGTGCCGTCATGGCAATAGGTTCAGTGAGCCAGGGGACAGAGCACAAGTGTAATGCCTGCGCAGTGTTCCCCTTTCTCGAGCTTTTCTCAAGCCATTTCATTCTTTCCTAAGCCACCAGCTGTTACATCATAATGGCTTACCTTTGTGTAATGGACTCAGTGGTGTCTACCTAAACTCATGTGCGACAACCCTGATGCTTAGAGTGACTATATTTGGAGATTAGGCCTCTTCTAAGGAGGTAATTAAGGTTAAATGACATCATAAGTGTGGGACACTAATCTTTTAATACAAGTGACATGTAAGGAGAGCAATTCCTCTCTATGAACACATGTAAGAGGTCAGGTGAGCCCACAAGAGGTCCCACCTACAAGGCAAAAGAAAATGACTCAGAATGCAACCTCCTTTGCTAGCAACTTCTTCTTTGGACTTCTCTGCACCCAGAACTATGAGAAATAAATTTCTCTTGTTCAAGCTACCCAGTCTGTAGCATTTTCTTATAGTAATTCAAGTGAACTAATACACTCAGCTTCTCCTTTGCTAGCAACTTCTTCTTTGGACTTCTCTGCACCCAGAACTATGAGAAATAAATTTCTCTTGTTCAAGCTACCCAGTCTGTAGCATTTTGTTATAGTAATTCAAGTGAACTAATACACTCAGCTTCCATGATGGCGCCTGGTTACACCTTGTGAAAAGCTTCTGAACATATTTTGATCTTACATTCAAAATAATCTGATATTCAAAATAATAAACATGTACAAAAGTCCAAAAAGCAAATTCATCCCTAAAAAGTCTTTCCCCACATAGAAAACTGATACATTTTATTTTCCAGGGAAAAAAATTAATAAAATTTTGTGTCCACAATAGAGTGACTTATATGGGCAGAAGAGAAACTGTCATACTAGAAGTGAATGAGACCCCAGGTGTTTCTTGTTTATAAGAATAAGATATTTTAAATTCTTCCATCATAGTCTTCATAACCTCAAGGAGTATACAGGAAGTCTAGAAAGTCAGAGGCTTGGTAGGAGGAGACAGCAATGGCTCCAGGAACAATTTTGGTACAGAGCTGGTAATGAGTCAATCCAAACATGTTCATGGTCCATTATAGACGATAAACGTCTCTGACTCACTGATGCACTTTGGCCCCTAGGATCAGACCAAAAAAATAATGTCTTCTCATGAGCAGGCTACAGTGCACTAAGAGTTCTCTGAAACCCAGACAATTAAGGATTCAAGACCAGGAAACAATCAACTCTCTGCAGTTTGTGGTGATTCTCCCGAGAGCCACCGGAGCCCTCCCCCAACTTTCTACTACTCTGTGCTTGCTGCCCTATGACTTCCTGCCTCTGGGCCAAAATCAGCACACACTGCAAGTAACTCTGGACTGGAATAGATGAATAATTAATTCTCAAGTCAGATGGAAGCCACTACTCCTGACTTCAGGCAACAACAAGCAACTATTATCCTGATTCTAGTGCTGAGTGCACAGGCCGGGAGAAACCTCAGGAGTGTCATGATATTTGCAGAGTGTGTGAATGACAACCTCCTTTATCATCTTCTCTTACCTCCTATTTTCCCCAGCGATGTCCTAGTCACTCGAAACAGCCAGAGAGAATTTAACATCCTCTGTACTGTTCTTTTCTTCCTTAGTACTCTGTAGCACGATCAGTTTTGTTAGTGCGATATATTCCTTACTATTCTTAAAATCAGGGAACCTGTTTTAAACATCCAAAATGTGCAAAATTGGCAAAATTTAGAACCCCTTCCCTATAACCAATTTTTATTTTTTTATTTTATTTTTTATTGAATCATAGCTGTGTACAATAATTCAATCATGGGGTACAGTGTATAACCAATTTTTAAAACACCATCCTTATCCCTAGAAATTCCTTTGCATTCAAAAACAAATGATAAAACAAGCAAGTCAAAGCAAAAAGCCTACTCCAAGCAGACAAATGGGAACTTCAAAATGAGATACTTTCATTTGTATTTGTTTTCTATTTTGTACTAAATACGGTAATGTATTTTGAGAAAGTAACCAAAAACTAATCTCTTGGTTATGATTAACTTTCTCCCCCCAGATTAGAGTATGTTCATATAGATGGGAGCATACAGAATTATCTATGGGTAACATTTTCTTTATTTGAGTCCCAAATTTTTTTCTAAGCAATGATTTTAAGTAAACTAAAGAAAAATAAGTAGGACAGCTGGTTCAAATAATTTAGAGATTTAAATAATACCTAGAGAAGGAATAAAATTCATTTAACATTCACCCAATTGTGGCTGCTGATGACATCCTCACTGGCCAAGGTCATAGAATTCACTCAGAGCCCAGTGGACCTCTTTCTTTTTGCCCCAGGGATCTGTAGAAAAACTGTGAATGATAGGGTCATGGGTCAGCAACCTTAGTGTCACCAATAGCCATCCCAGTGAAGGCTGGCCACCACCTGCAAACTTGGTCAGCACATAAGGACAGTTCCTTATAAAACATGGAAAACATTGGAATGACCCCTCCATCTGCATCTGGAAAAATCTCCACTCTTTGGCTACAGTCTGAGACACTCTCTTTCATCTCCCTTCTACATAACTCATTCCTTCAATGCCCTTACCCTTTTACATAAAGGGAAAAAAATCATAAAGAGATGTTTTCTTTCTAAAATTTGGATTTGAAGGGACAGAGATAACTGAGGAGAGAAAATAGAAAAGATCTTACTTTGAGAAGGAGAAATGGGAAAGACCTGGGAGAGAAAATTGAAGGAGCAAAGCAAAACATAATACCTCAAAAATCTGTCCCACCAGCATGGTGATGAAGAGCCTGGGCAAGCTGGAGTTCAAATCCTGGCCTTGCCATTTACATATTGTGGGACTTTGAACAAGACATTTGTCCTCTTTCTTTCCTGAAATTTTATTGAGCAATAATATATGTTAACGTTAATGGATATATAGAGAGAATAGTACACTATCTCAAGTGGATGATTCAATACATTCTCGCAAAGTGAAGGAGACTTGGTAGCCAGCACCACACCCAGAGAAAGAGTGTGCAGGCACCCAGGGATTCTTCACTTTGCCCCTTCTGGTCACTTTCAGCTGCATGTAACCCCCTCCTGACTTCCACAGGGATTATAAAAATACTTTCATTCTGGGGTTGTGATGAGAATCGAATGAATTGATAATTATAAAATGCTTAGGAGAGCCCCCTATATGGTAAGTATCATGTAAAAAAATGCAAAATAAAAATTTTAAGAAAAGTTTTAGAAAAATTAATGGTTTAGTATAATATAAATTATATGACCCTAAACCCATGAATTGTGATTAAAAATAGTCTAATTAACATATGATGGGTCGGGGGTGGTGGCTCATATTTGTAAGCCCAGCACTCTGGGAATCCACAGTGGGAAGATCACTTGAGCTCAGGAGTTCGAGACCATCCTGGGCAAGAGTGAGACCCATATCTCCACTAAAAATAGAAAAACTAGCCAGGCCTGGTAGCAGGCACCTGTAGTCCCAGCTACTCAGGAGGGTGAGGGAGATAGATTACTTGAATCCAGGTAAGTAATCTATCTATCTTGAGGTTGCTGTAAGCTATGACACCACAGCATTCTACGCAGGGAGACAGAGTGAGAGTCTGTCTCAAAAAAATAAAAGAAAAAAAGAAACAAAAACATATGAAGTAAATGATGATCCCCTTAGATAAACCAAAAATAAATTTCACAAATGTTTCATTCACTTTTACACTGTAACTTTATATTCTGCACATTTCTCAGGTTGGTTTGATTGAAATAAAATTCAAATAGTGATTTAGCACGCTTTCTATCACATTTTCCTATAGTGAAAAAGTTACACATCCTGTCAAGGGTTCCTTTGAGCAATCTTTAGATATTGTTCAAATACATTTGATGAATTAAAAATTTGTATCTTTGCTCATACTCAGGCATCATTAATTCATGAAATGTAGGCTTAATAAGGTTGTAAATCTTGAGGTTATTAAATTTAAGAAATATACCCATATTAAAGAGAATGTATCTGACAGCTGAAACCACCATCAGATTAAACTGAAAAGGGAAAGTGATCAACATTAAGAATCCTGTTTATTTCATCACCATTTCATGGAACTGATTTTCTGTCCTTAGAAATATGGAAATTTTGTAACTGAGCCATCAGAAGACAACATGGCTTAACTCCAAATATGTCTTATCTAAAAGAAAAGAAAACATTTTTTTCAAAGCTGAGAGAATAATTGGAACATGATTTCATGTCAGTGTGACAAGGTTTTCTGTTTTTGCTTTATTTTGCATTAAGCACCTGTTATATGAGTGCTTTAATTTCCTAAAAATCTTTTCATTTCACTAAAACATTATGTTTCTAGATATTCAGTGACATTATACAACCAAACACTTACATCACATGATATAATACGTAATGTTACATTTGTTTAGAAACAAATGCCAAAATGACTGACAATACTGATCTTCAAAGGTGTGAATTTAAGAAAATATTTCATAATCAAACTTAAAAACACATCATTTCGAGCTTAGAAATACTCATTAGAGGGGGAATTCTCTGGAGTTTCATTTTTACAGATCAATATCTAGTATTTCTGAACTCTATGGAGAACTCTCAAAAGCAAACCAAAGCAGTAGTACATAGGTGGCAAATATTCTATTGTGTTAGACTTGCTATTATGTTGCTGAGGGAGAATGTTTGCATTTTTCTCAGGAAGTTGAACAACCTCAAATGTTGGTTGTAAAGGACTTTGAGGCTATTAGAAGTTGTGCAGTTTATAAATGTCCTCAGCAGAACCTCATGTGTGTTTGAATTTCATAATTAATTGTTACAATTGTAATTAGACAAAGATAGATTTGTACCTTCTATGGAGCAGTCACCATATGAGGAAAGAATTATGGAAAGAATAGTAAGTGTGATAAATACAGTCTCTGCCCTTCAGGAATGACTATAAAGCAGGACAGAGAATTAATGAAGTGAGTACAATAGATAGTGAGAATTGTGGGAATGTGGCTGACTAGATCAGCTTTAGCCAGAGGCTATTGTGCAAGAGAGAGATTTTGGACTGAAGTGGAAGGAACTCTAATGAGAGGAGTGTGTGAGGAGTGTGTGAGGTATATATCACCCAGGCTAAATCAAGTGGCAGAAATAAGAAAGTGAAAGAAAAACAAAAGCTGTTGGAAGGACTGCCCCCTGTAGAGTCTGGAGCATTTGACAAGCTCACTGAGAAACTCAAGATGTCTGCTGGCCACCAGCTGTAGCATGAGAACAGTAGCTTGGTAGTCCAAGCTTTTGTGAGAAGAGGATGAACTACCTACCCATCTCCAGCTCCTCAGGAATTCTCAAGCAGCTCTGGTTTTTGCCCTTCAGGACAACATCTGAATTCCACTGGGTGGGCGGGACCAGGGCTTAAATGACTTTGACTTGTAACTAAACTTTAGACCTGCCCCCTCCACCAGGCACTGCTCTCTGAGTTTGATTGGATGGGCAGTGGGGTATCTAGTGACTTTGGACTGAACTTTGGACTTCTGACCTCTTTGCCTAGAAAACTAGGCAAAGTTTTCTGAACTTGATCAATGTGGGGGCAGGGCCAGGGTTTAAGTGACTTTGGACTGAATTTTGGGCCTTAGGTCTTCACCAGGCAGGGCTCTCTGAGCTAAATTGGGTGGTCAGGGCAGGGTTTAAGTGACTTTGAACTGAACTTTAGAACTCTGGCCTCTACCAGTTGGGGCTCTCTGAGACCAACTGGGTGAGCAGAGCTGAGGTTTAAGTGACTTTGGACTGAATTTGGATTTACAGTCTCCACTGGGTTGAAGCTCTCTGAGCTGAGTTGAGTGGGCTATGCCTGGTATCTGAGAGACTCTTATCTGAATTTTAGACCTGTACCTCCCCATACTGGGTGGCAGCCCTCTGAGCTTAACTGGGCAGTCAGTGCCCAGTGACTGAGCGACTTTGAGCTCTGGGCCTATGCTGTCCACAGACCTGCAGCCTCCAGTGATCAATTGGCTGGATCATTCCCAGCACATAAGCTTTGCTCCAGAACTCTGGGTCAGTGCTGTCAGCAGGGCAGCCTCCTGAGCTAGATTTGGTGTGTAGAGCCAGTGCTGACACAGCAACTTTGATTGTAACTTTGGGCCAGTACTGACTACTGATTCTTGTCCTCCCAGATACACTGTCTGGGGCTTGGGTTTCACCACATGTCTGCCTTTGTTAGTGCGGCACTGACACTGCAACAATGAGGAGTGGACTCATAAGAGAAAACCTATCAATTCAACTAAAAAAGAATAATTAACATTAAAAAAGAGGAAGAAGATGGAAATACTCATGAGGAGGAATCAGCTGAAGAACTCTGACAACACAAATAATCAAAGCAGATCAATGCCTCCTGGGAACATCAAAGAAAATACATCAGAAAATACCATCCACAGAGAAATTGATGAAATGTCAGAAATAGAATTTAAAATATGGATGGCAAATAAGATAATTGGAATGGAGGAAAAGATGGAAACAGAGAACCAAAAAACAGTTCAGAAGTGGTCACAAGAAATTAATCAATTCAAACACAAAGTCACCAAGTATATAGATATAATGAAGAAAGACACAGCAGAGCTGAAGGAATTGAAAAGGGTACTTGAGGAGCTTCAAAATATAGTAGAGTCCCTCAGAAATAGAGTTGAGCAGTGCAAAGGAAGAATCTCAGATAAAGAAGACAAGACTTTTGAACTATTCCAAGCATTTAAAGAGGCAGAAAAATGGAGAAAAAGAACAGAATATTCTCTGAGAGAATAACAGGATCATTCCAAAATATTCAAACATCTGAAGTATGTTCTGAAACATCTTTAGGGATCCCTAAAGGAGAAGAGGGTGGTCCCAAAGGTACAAATTCTCTGCTCCAAGACACTATGGCCGAGAATTTCCCAAGTATTGAAAGACACAAACATTCAGATAGTAGATAGTTTCAGAACCCCAGTAGGACTCAATCCAAACAAAGCTTCTCCTAGACACATTGCAATTAACTTTGCCAATGTTAATATGAAGGAGAAACTTCTACAAACAGCCAGGAGTAAGAAAAGTATTACTTATAAAGGGAAAAGTATAAGGATGACTAAAGATCTTTCAGCCACAACTTTCCAAGCCAGAAAAGAATGGTCATCAAACTTCAACCTTCTTAAACAAAATAATTTCCAGTCCAGGATCCTATACCCTGCTAAACTGAGTTTCATTTGTGATGGAGAAATCAAATATTCCACTGACATCCACATGCTAAAGATATTTGCCATGACTCAACCAGCTCTACAGGAAATAATCAGACACATTCTTCATAATAATCAACAAGAGGCTACACCACCAAAGTAAAAGTACCCAGAAATTAAAGAACAAAGTCTAGCTTCCACAATGGTGAGAGGCATTATTTTAAGCTCAGAACTTCTGAAAAACAAGATGACCAAAACTCTGCCACACCTATCAATTCTCTCAATTAATGTGAATGGTTTGAACTCTTCGTTAAAGAAGCATAGGCTGGACAAGTGGATATAAAAATTCAGGCCAGATATCTGCTGCTGACAAGAAACTCACCTTACCTCAAAAGGTAAATCAAGATTCAGTGTGAAGGGATGGGGAACGGTATTCCAGGCAAATGGAAAGCAGAATTGCAATCTTGTATGCAGACACAATGGGATTCAAACCAACAAAAATAATGAAAGATAAAGTTGAACACCTCATACCGTCAAGGGAAACACACACTATGAAGAGATTTCAATAGTTAACGTCTATGCACCCTATCTGAATGCTCCTCGATATATGAAGCAAACCCTAACTGATCTGAACGATATGATATCTTCCCAATAGTTGGAGATTTTAGTACCCCATTGGCAGCACTGGACAGATCCTCCAAGCAGAAACTAAACAAATAAATAATGGACTTAAACAAGACTGTATAATAAATGGACTTAACATTTATAGAACACTTTATCCTAAAAAACCGAGTACACATTCTTTTCATCAGCCCATGGATCATCTTCCAAAATTGATGATATCTTAGTTCACAAGGCTAACCTCAACAAATTCAAAAGAATATAAACTATTCCCTGTATCTTCTCAGACCATCATGGAATAAAAGTTGAATTCAAGAGCAATAGAAATCTTTATATACAAATAAAATCATGGAAACTAAATAACCTCATGCTGAATGATAGCTGGGTCATAGATAAGATTAAGGAAGAGATCATTAGACTTCTGGAACAAAATGACAATAAAGCCTCCTGTAGGATACTGCCAAGGAAGTTCCTAGATGGAAGTTTATAGCATTAGATGCCTTCATCATGAAAACAGAAAGAGACCAAGTCAGGAACCTAACGAGTCATCTCAAGCAACTGGATGGAATGAAGAACAATCTAATTCCAAACCCAGCAGAAGAAAAGAAATAGCGAAAATTAGAACAGAACAAAATGAAATTGAAAACAAAAGAATTATTCAGAAGGTCCACTAAACAAAAAGTTGTTTCTTTGAAAAGATTAATAAAATTGATAAACCCTTGGCTAGCCTGACCAGAAAACAGAAAAACAAGATCTCTAATAACTACAATCAGAAATGATAAAGGGGAAATACCAAGAGATGCCATAGAAATATAAAAGATCCTCAATAATTAACTAAAAAAACTCTATTCCCAGAAATACAAAAAGGTAGAAGAGATGGACCAATATCTAGAAGCACAATACCTTATATAACTCAGCCAGAAAGATTTGGAAATCTTGAATAAACCAATATCAAGTAATAAAATAGCATCAATTATACAAGATCTCCCAAAACAGAAAAGACTTGGACCATATGATTTTACATCAGAATTCTATCAAACCTTCAAAGAGAAACTAGTTCTCATAATGCATAAACTTTTCCAAAATATAGAGAAAGAAGAAATACTCCTCAACACATTCTGTGAAGCAAATACTATTACCCTAACCCCAAACCAGGAGAGGACCCAACAAAAACAGAAAACTATAGACCAATATCATTAATGAATATCAATGCACAAATATTCAACAAGATATTAACAAACTGGCTTGACACCTTTAGCTCAACAGCTAGGTGCCAGCCATATAAACCAGTGTTGGGGAGTTCAAACCTGGCCCAGGGCCTACCAATCAACAATGACAGCTACAGCAAAAAAAGAAAAAAAAAATAGCCAGGTGTTGTGGTGGGCATTTGTAGTCCCAGATACTGGGAGACTGAGGCAAGAGAATTGCTTAAGCCCAAGAGTTTGACGTTACTGTGAGCTGTGACTCCAGGGAACTCTACCGAGGGCAACATAATAAGACTCTGTCTCAAAAAAAAAAAAAAAAAAGATATTGGCAAATAGAATACAACAATACATAAAAAGGTTATACACCTTGATCAAGTAGGGTTTATCCCAGATACACAAGGTTAGTTCAACCTATGCAAATCTATAAATATAATACACCACATAAATAACAAATAGAATAAAAAACAAAGACCATATAATTCTTTCAATTGATGCAGAAAAGGCTTTTGACAAAATCCAGTATCTTTTCTTGATAAAAACTTTGAAGAAAATAGGCTAAGAAGAAGCTTTCCTTAAGTGGACAGAAGCTATTGACGGCAAACCCACAGCCAATATCATACGGATGCAATAAAACTCTAAGCATTCTCACTCAAATTTGGAACCAAACAAGGATGCCCACTGTCTCCACTGCTATTTACCAAAGTTTCGGATGTCCTAGCCATCACAATCAGGCAAGAGAAGGAGATCAAAGGAATCCAAATGCGGACAGAGGAGATCAAACTCTCCCTGTTTGCAGATGACATGAACTTATACCTGAAAAACCCCAAGGACTCTACCACAAAGCTCTTATAAGTGATCAAAGAATATAGCAGTGTCTCAGGATACAAAACCAATACCCACAAATCAGTAGCCTTTGTATACACCAACAATCATCAAGCCAAGAACAAAATTACAGACTCCATTCCTTTTACAATAACACCAAAGAAGATGAAATACCTGGGAATATATCTAACAAAAGACATGAAAGATCTCTATAAAGAGAATTATGAAACTTTTAGAAAGGGAATAGCAGAAGATGTCAGCAAATTTAAGAACATGTGCTCATCACTGTGAGGAATCGACATCGTTAAAATGTCCTTACAACCCAAAGCAATCTATAGATGTTATGAAATACCCATCAAAGCACCAATGTCATACTTTAAAGATCTTGAAAAAAATAGCACTTCATTTCATAAGGAACTAGAAAAAACTCTGAATAACAAATACAGCTCTTAGAAATAAAAACAAATCTGGATGCATCACATTGCCAGTCTTCAGGTTATATTACAAGGCTATAGTGATCAAAACAGCATGGTACTGGCACAAAAACAGAGACATAGATCTGTGGAATAGGAAAGAGAATCTAGAGATAAACCCAGACACCTATAGTCATTTAATCTTTGGTAAGCCTAACAAAAACATGCAATGGGGAAAAGAATCCTTCTTTAACAAACGAAGTTGGAAAAACTGGTTAACCACATGGAGAAGACTGAAACTCGAACCACACCTCTCACCACATTAAAATTTGATTCTCATTGGGTAAAAGATTTAAATTTAAGACATGAAACAATCAAAAACCCAGAAGAGATTGTGGGGTAAACACTTAAAGATATTGACCTGGGAAAAAACTTTATGAGGAAGACTCCTCTAGCAATTCCAGCAACACGAAAAATAAATAACCGGGACTTGATCAAGCTAAAAAGCTTTTGCACACCTAAGAGTTCCACAAACAGAGCAAACACACAGCCCTCAGAATGGGAGAAGATTTTTGCATGTTATAAATCTGACAAAGGCCTGATAACTAGAATCTGCAGAGAACTCAAATTGAACCATGAGAAAACTGCAAAAAACCTTCTCTATACACAGGCAAGAGATTTGAACAGAAACTTCTCTGAGGATGACAGACAAATGGCTAACAAACACGTGAAAAAAATGCTCATCATCTTTAATCATCAGAGAAATGCAAGTCAAAACCACTCTAAGATATCAACTAACTCCAACCACATTAGCCCACATCACAAAGCTCCAAAACACCAGCTGCTGGCAAGGATGTGGAGAGAAGGGAACACTTCTACACCGCTGGTGGGACTGCAAACAAATGCAGCCTTTTTGGAGAGAAGTATGGAGAATCCTCAAAGATCTAATAGTGGACCTTCCATTTGACCCTGCAATCCCGTTACTAGGTATCCATCCAGAAGAGCAAAAATCATTTTACCACAAAGACATTTACATTAGAATGTTTATTGCAGCTCAGTTCATAATTGCCAAGTCATGGAAGCAACCTAAGTGCCAATAAACCCATGAATGGGTCTACAAACCATGCTATAGGCACACCATGGAATATTATTTAGCCATTAGAGAGATGGAGATTTTGTATCTTTTTCATTTACCTGGATGGAGTTGAAATGCATTCTTGTTAGTAAAGTATCACAAGAGTGGAAAAATAAATATCTAATGTACTCCATACTAATATGAAATCAGCATGTAAACAGTTACATGTCCATGGGAGGAGAAACTGTTTATATATATGTATGTTTATATATACTGTTCAAGTATATATATATATGTATGTTCCACCTCACGCTCTCTCTCTTTATATATATATATGGCTTATCCATAATAGACATCTCTCTCTCTCTATTTATATATATATGTATATACACACACACACATATCTTTTCATGATAAAAACTCTGAAGAAAATAGGCTAAGAAGAAGCTTTCCTTAAGTGGACAGAAGCTATTGACGGCAAACCCACAGCCAATATCATATAGATGCAATAAAACTCTAAACATTCTCACTCAAATTTGGAACCAAACAAGGATGCCCACTGTCTCCACTGTTATTTAACAAAGTGTCGGATGTCCTAGCCATCACAATCAGGCAAGAGAAGGAGATCAAAGGAATCCAAATGGGGACAGAGGAGCTCAAACTCTCCCTCCTTGCAGATGACAAGAACTTATACCTTGGGAAAACCCCAAGGACTATATATATATATATAGAGAGAGAGAGAGCAAACCCACAGCCCTTCTACAGTTGTTTCCTCCCTCTTTAATGGAAAGTATATCACCAAAATATGGATGAAGAGCGTGTATTTCCAGGCTCTGTACTAGAGGTGGCACCCTTCAGCCACTGTAGGATGATACACAGAGCCTTGATTCAACCCCCTGGGATGGTGTTGCAAGTATGCACACAATTGTGTTTAAAGTTTGGCATTCTCAGAGAAAAGGCAAGACTGGATTTAACCAACTGGTGTGTGTGTGTGTGTATATGTGTGTGTACATATATATACATATATATTTTATTATACATATTTATTTATATTATATGTGTATATATATATATATATATATATAGAGAGAGAGAGAGAGAGAGAGAGCGAGCATGCTTGAGGTGAGATCTCACCCAGCGTGCACAGTGTGAAGGTATATAACATGCCCCCAGTTGATGGGCTCTCTGCAAATGGAACTTTACCTGTGAGTGAGAACAGTGTAACCTAAATATTATACCCTCACATTAACTGAATGAAGTTTTTAAAAAATAAAATTATATATGTAGAGGTGGCCCAAAACATGGAGTACAATTCGGTGTGACAGAGCATTATGACTGTCTGTGGTGCACTCTAAGAGGCATGCGATGGCTCTGTGATTAGTGATAGTCACAGGCCGACTCAAACATCTGGCAGGACTGACACCAGGTACCACCTAGCAATATATAGTGAGCTGCCTGAGCATCACCAAACTCTATGACAAGGGGACCTAAAACCCAGTTGTCCAAGTTGCAGCAAGGCCACATCAGCACACATGCAAGTTTCACGAGCCTGAAAACAAAACTTACCCTCCCAGGGACAGTTTACACTCAGCTTTACAAAAGAAATTCTTGCCTGAATACAGGTCTGAGAGAGAAGGAGAAATTCCCCACACTCAAAGAATAGCCTCCTGATAAAGAGCCTCCTGCAGGTGTCATCTCGCCCCTGACTGCATCTGCCAGCCACCTTGTAAGAGCACTTCCATGGTACACTGCCTGGGCATCCGAAGTGTGTCAGAGTCATCTTTGACAGTAAGCAGGGAAAAGGAGGATGTCTATTATGGACAAAACAGTCAATCAGGACCACCCAAGAACCTTGAACTTCAAAGTGTCATACAAAATCACTCCTTGTAAGATGGCTAGCAGAAAACGATGCAATAGAGGCTGATATATGTAGGGAAATAGTTTGTGATAAAGTTAGTGGGCATCAAAGCCGTGGGAAAACCCACATGTACTTTCCAAATCTCCTGTATCAGGAGGTGCAGAACTTTGGAAATACGAAAGCAGAACATTCCCTGAAGGGCAGCATAGAATTTTGGAAAATATGTTAACACAGAATGTGGGACAGCTGTTGATGACAGAATCAGAAAGGGAAAGGGAGAAAGAGAGAGAGTAACAGAGAGAGAAAAAAACAGAGAACGCAATGAAGAGTGAGTGGGTACCTGGCAGCATAAGGGCTCATACCTTCTAATATTTCTATACTCACATGAATTTCCTGATTTCTTAATGTCCATTTCACTGAAACTCTTCCTTATCCCAATTTCTTGGTTCTGTTTTAATTACCATTTTAATTCATCAGCAAGCTGTCCTTAGTGATGTGTCACTTGGGTCTCAGAATGTCCCTACAGTCTTTCCCAGCTTAAATTGAACTACTAACGGCCTCATTACTGCACACACTGTACCCAGGACAGCTACACCTGAATGAGGAGGAAGGCTATGGCTCCTGATTAAGTAGCTCATCTCTTATTTAGTCACATCTTAGGTGTAAAATGCAAGAAGTATTTTGAATGAAGAGTGTATTTTCCAAATGGCAGGAGGGAAAAAAGAGAAAAGAAGAGTAAATAATATGTGGGTATATTTAACAAAAGAAGTCTAACAGGCCTGTTTTCCCTTTAGAATTGCAATTTTAGAACAATATTCCATGAGTGTGTTCATCACTGAGTGACCTGCAATGGTAGGGTTTTGAGCCAGATTCCTGACAATATCAATAAACACACTCTCTGTCAACCACACTTCTCAGTGGCCTGGACATTATGGCATAAACACCAGTTGGCTAAATCCAGTTTTGGCTTTTCTCTGAGAACGCCAAACTTTAACCACAATTATGTGCACACTTGCAACACCATCCCAGGGGGCTGAGTCAAGGCTCTGTGTGTTATCGTACAGTGGCTCAAGGGCGCCACCTGTAGTGCAGAACCGGGAAATAAACGCTCTGCATCCTTTATATTTTGGTGATACACTTTACATTAAAGAGGGAGATTTTCTTCCACAACGATATTTGACCTATTAGATGTTTGCTAATGTCTTAATGAGGTATTAAACATGCTTATTGGGTGTAACTTTACAATAGTTAGATAACAAAAGGAAAGAAGGAAGGGAGGAAGGGAGGGAGGGAGGAAGGAAGGAAGGAGGGAAGGAAAGCAAGGGAAGAGGAGAGAGGGAGGAAGGAAAACTAACAAGGCCTATCTTATCCTCCCAGAAATGCTTATGCTGAGGGAGGGAGAGAAGGTGGGAGGGAGGAAGAAAGAAAGGGAGGGAGGAAAGAAGGGAGGAAGGAAGGAAAGAAATAAGGGGAAGAGGAGGGAGGGAGGAAGGAAAACTAGCAAAGCCTATTTTATCCTCCCAGAAATGCTTACATTCAAATACTGCTCATTCTGCTTTTTATTTTATTTTTTTTTTCCTTAAATAACACCCTTTTAAGAAATGCACAGTTCTGGAAAAGCTTGCATTTTTGTGGTTAAGCAAAGCAGTGGGAACTGTTTAAATAAACCATGAAGGCTTCATAACCAAGATTCGAATGTAGCGGTTGCACTTGATCCTCAAAGCGGGTTTTGGCTGCGGTTTCCGAGCCCTTTGTAAACCAAACCCCATAGAAATAGCCTGTATTTAGAGTTCATTTGTGATCCTTGGGGAGAGACCACATTGAACTTGCTTACTGCTGCATGAAAACATGCTGTGAGTTTTTTTTTAAGACAGAGTCTCACTAAGTCGCCCTCGGTAGAGTGCTGTGGAGTCATAACTCACTGCAAACTCAAACTTCTGGGCCTAAGTGATTCTCTTGCCTCAGCCTTCCAAGTAGCTGGGACTACAGGCACCCACCACAACACCCATCTATTTTTTATTTGTTGTTGTTTGTTTGTTTAGCAGGCCAGATTCAAACCCACCAGCCCCAGTGCATGCAGCCGGAGCCCTAACCACTGAACTATGGGTGCCCAGCCAGTCCATACAGCCATCTGAACTATCTTATTTGCCATTTTATCTCCAGCATATGGTAACAAACCTGGGGTAGAAGTGCACACAATAAATATTTTTAGAATTCTTGAGTGAATATTCCCACATCAATCACACTGAACAAAAATGTCTCAGGCTCTTTGGATAAACCTCAACAGATGTGAATAACTCAATAGCGTCACTTTAGTGCAATTTTGCTAAGAGGCAAGTAATAGGCTAAAAAGGCAGAAAAGAGGTAACTACTGAAGTTTATACCATTAGTTTGGTGAATAATATACTTATGAAGAAGTGTTCACAATTAATGTCTTCCATCATTGAAGATGAAAGAAAGATACCAGTGTTTCTCTAACACATGAAGGATCTCACTCATTGTGACTGCAGAAAGTTTGGAGTTAGTCAATATATGGCTAACTGAATTTGCTAGTCTACGTATATAACAATCCCACAGGATCTTAATGCACTGGTCTTTTTAGGCATGGGCCAAAGAAAATTACAATGACTGATGCTTTGATTTTTATTCCTCTGTACACAGTATATTCTGAATGTATAGACAGTTGCTATGAAACCCAAAGAAATAAATATTTCTGGAATATTGCATGCTATCAGACGTCTTTTTAACCTATTTTATGTCAATTGTGGCTGCTTTTTAGGTTCCAGAGGAATGAAGATTTTCTCACATAAACAATAAAAAATTAGTTCCAATTAAGATAGTTTATTTATGAGCTCTGTTTAACTACAACGATGAGAGGTACCCAGAGAGAGAGTCTACAAATTGGTATGACAGAAGAAAGTTCTCAAGGGAGTATGAAAGTGAGACACTGTTTGCTAGAAAAAGAATAAACAAGATCTGATTAGTGAGAAAGAAAATTAAAAATTAAAAATGTAAAAGGAAGCAAATATGTTTCCTTTTCTCTGGGAAGGTCACTTGTCTTCCAGTCAATGGTCAAATTAGAAAAGTAAATGTGGATAAATATTGAATTTGTGATGTTAACTGTTAAATGACTGAAAATTTTAATATTCTAACTTTAAAAATCAGATACTGAGATGCTGAGGCAAGATAGCTAACTGTAGAGATTGATCACCAAATGGCCTCAGAAAGAAAGGAAACTTTCAGATAAAAGAAAGCATAGCTCAGGTGTCATTCTAAAGCGAAAGTGCAAGAATCTACTGGAAGAAAGTGTGGTGCAGAAGAAGGAGCAGGATTTTGGCTCAGATCATCCCTCAAGGACTTTGGAGCCCTGACTTTGGCCTTATACCATTCATCTGTGTGACAAGAACACTCCCATTCCCTAATATTTTGAAATAAAAATTATTTTAAAAGCATCATGTGCCTTCTGTCGACATCCCAATTTTTGTTTTGTAGTTTTACTAAACTGTTAAACCAAAAGTTCTAGGAACCAATTGGTGCTAAAATAGATAGAAGGGACACATAAGTGACAGCTGCAGCAGAAGTTTCAGGAAGCTGTGCCATCAGAAGCCATCAGAGGGCAGGGCCTCAGATGACGCTGTCTCTGTCCCCTTCAGTCCCCTCACAGACCAGTAAGACTGAGTTTGGCACCCTGGGACAGGCACTTTGGCCAAGTTTTTTGGCAACAATTTTTTTTTTTTTTTTTGAGATACAGTCTCATTCTATCATCCTGGGTAGAGTGCCCTATCATCATAGCTCACAGCAACATCAAACTCATGGACTCAAACTATCCTCTTGCCTCAGCCTCCCACATAGCTGACACTATAGGCCCCTGCCACAACGACCGGCAAGCTTTTCTATTTTTAGTAGAGATGAGGGGGTCTCAGTCTTTTTCAGGCTGGTCTTGAACTCCTGAGCTCAAGAGATCCTCTGCTTCCGCCTCCCAGAATGCTGGGATAATAGGCATAAGCCACCTCACCTGGCCTTTTTTGGTAACTATTAAATAAATGTTGAACTACAACAGTTAACTAGATTACTTTTACTCCAGAAACAAGATCAATACAGGTTTTCATATATTTTAGGAATTTTTAGAAGATAGATATTCCAAATCTGAAATATTCAATGAATGAGTAGCTAGGAGACTTCTTCACATCAAGTTGAAATAACAACAATATAACACTATAAAAGAAGGTGTTTCAAAGTCATTCAAGAAATTTTAGAAGACTGGTTAATGGGTTTATGGCTTTTATGACAAAAACTATTTTGTTTATAACAAAAACTATTTGTTAGATATTGTTTATAATTTTGCCTAATTGATCATCACAGATCAAAGAACATAGAAATATAAGTTTATAATGTATTCTTAAAAGCTTGAATTTTCACATTCTTAAAAGACACATTTTAGTTAAAAAAACATATATATTTTATATACACACACATATATATATATATATATATATTTTTTTTTTTTTTTTTTTGGTTTTTGGGTGGGGCTGGGTTTGAACCTGCCACCACCAGCATATGGGGCAAGTGCCCTAGTCCTTTGAGCCACAGGCACCACCCCAAAAATATATTTTTTAATTATCCAAAATTAGAACCTGTAAGGTCTCAATTCCCAAATCAGCTGTGTTCAGATGACGTGATGAAAATGACATTTAAAGAAATCAATAATCAAAGATCACTAGTTAAGGCCCGGCACCCATAGCTCAGTGGTTAGGGTGCCAGCCACATACACTGAGACAGGCAGGTTCGAACCCGGCCCAGGTCTGCTAAACAACAATGACAACTACAACAACAACAACAACAACAGCTGCAGCAACAACAAAAAAAGCCAGACATTGTGGTGGGCACCTGTAGTCCCAGCTACTTGGTAGGCTGGGGCAAGAGAGTCGCTTAAGCCCAAGAGTTAGAGGTTGCTGTGAGCTGTGATGGCATGGCACCCTACCAAGGGTGACATAGTGAGACTCTGTCGCAAAAAAAAAAAAAAAAAAAAGCACAACCCGTCTAAGCAAACTTCTTAGACTTATTAACAAAGGAAAGAAGAAAGGAAAAGAAAGAAAGGCAAAAAGAAAGAAAATAAGAAAAGCTGAGTAAAAGACTAAAGGTGAAAATTACTGAGGACAACACATATAGAACAATAATAAATGGATTTTGAGAATGATGAACTATTGGTTTAGGCAGGTGTATCTGCATCCATTTGTTTGTGTGACTAATATGTGATTAATACCATTTGAAAATGTTTGGTATTATGCTTAAAAATAAAAATGTCTTCTTTTTGGCCAGGGTCATGACTCACACCTGTAATCCCAACACTCTGGGAGACCAAGGCAGGAAGATTCTTTGAGCGGAGGAGTTTGAGATTACCCTGAGCAAGACCGAAACCCCGTCTCTACTAAAAGCAGAAAAACTAGCCAGGCATCATGGCAGGTGCCTGTAGTCCCAGCTACTTGGGATGCTGAGGTAAGAGGATCGCTTGAGCCCAGACATTCGAGGTTGCTGTGAGCTGGGCTGAGTCAGACTCTGTCTCAAGAAAAAGCAGCCTATTCAAATTAAAAACATTGAAATGTCTTATTTTTATTTAAATAATGAATTGGAATTATATTAAAACTGAATTATATTATTTTACCTTAAAACCATTTCTGTAAGCTCACAAGCTTGTAAAAATCTTGTTATATTTTTAGTTGGTCCAAGTGGTTATGAATACTTTGATAATTCTCGAGCTAAGAAGTGATGTATTGACGATAAGTTTGTGTGTATTGACATAAACTTAATATGTGTATTGACAATAAGTTTGCAAACTAGGGTTTATCAGCCCTGTGGCAGGGCAGGGGGACCATTAGACTAGTCTTATGGCAAAAGTAAGGTCTGAAATTTAGAGCTATGTGATGCAAAAATTAGTGTATTGTATTCAAGTTTATTTTAAATAAGTAACAAATAGGCAGATAAATTTGCAGAATAAATGATGAATAGCAAAATGAGGAAAAATAAGTAGAAGACTAGCTTGAAACTCATGGCAGAAGTCAAAGAGGTGAGTCCCATTATAGGGGTGATAAGAAGCCATGCAAGTTAAAAAGGCTCTGAGGGTGGACCACACAGAAAAGGGACAGGGACAACAACTGGGTCCTGAGGAGGGCACACAGCCGGGTCGCCAAAAGAAGTGGTGATTAGAGGGGACACAAAGCGGAGACTAATAGTGAGTTCAATGAACTGATGCTGGCTAGCCCACTCTATCCTTCATTTTTGCTAACTTCAGTTATTATCTTGAACTAAACCATCTGATCAGTTATCAAACTGAAATACGCTGCCACTGATTCATTTTCCAGGTCTTTTATCATGGCTACTCATTGCACCAGGCGTTGGGATCATGTTTGTGACTCCTTCGTGGAAAACAAGTTCTCTGGTTGGGCAAGATGGCTCATGCCTGTAATCCCAGCACTCTGGGAGGCTGAGGTGGGTGGATCACTTGAACTCAGGAGAGCAGCAGCTCTGATCACCTGAGCAGAATGAGATCCCCATCTCTACTAAAAATAGAAAAACTAGCTGGGAGTTGTGGTGGGCACCTGTAGTCCCAGCTACTTGGGAGGCTGAGGCAGGAGGATTGCTTGAACCTACGAGTTTGATGTTGCTGTGAGCTATGATGCTGCTGCCATGGTACTCTACCCAGGGTGACAGAGTGAGACCCTGTGCCAAAAACAAAAAAAAAAAAAAAAAAAGAAGAAAGAAAGAAAAAAGAAAGAGAAAACCAGTTCCTTGAATTCTGGCATATCGTATTAACTAAGAAATTACGATTTGTTTTCTATTTTGCATCTACACGTGCATAGCTGTATTGAACACTCCAAAAAGAGCCCAGACACCAGTCAATGAGTGCAGACCAAGGAGAAGGCAGTAACCACTGAACCCCAACATGAGAAACCCCGGGCACAGCAGACCTGGGCAGCACCTTGAATCTCTGCAAAAGAACTGTCTCCACTAAGTGCTGTGACTCACCTCTCTGCCTTGGCACAGAGATGGGCATGAACAGCCCTGCTAACTGACCCCTTCTTCACAAGCAGAATCTTGAAAGTTAAATTGGCCACCGTTACTCTCTGTTTCTCACATGGAAGCCATAGGAGCCACTCGCTGCAGGTGGTCACCACTCAGCACTTCCCACCATGGTCCAGACCGGTTTTCCAACACAAACATGTCACGTTATTAAAGGCGATGGATAAAGTATCGTATTAAAGATTCAGGAATGCTACCCAACTAACACCTGAAAAGAACTCTAAAGGGTATTCAGAAGATGGGTGGATTTTTCTAGTCATAAGTCTTAGAAGTTAACTTGAATCCCTTATGTGATTTCTGTTTTCCTAAAACACACATTTCAAGGAAATGCTCTTTTTTGGAATTTTTCTGAGTAGCTACTTACTAAGGAGCTGGACCCTATTTTAGACATAGCAGGGTGCCAAAAATGCAAGTGACTGGCATAGTCCCCACGCTTATGTCAGTTATGTTCTGGGTGAAGGAAGAAAGAAATAAAACAAATAAATACACAGCTATGGATAATTATAGATTTTATTGAGTGCTAGGAATAAAATAAAATGAAGAAAAGAGATAGGAGTGGCTAAGTGGAGGTTCAGGAATCAATTTTGAGAGGTGAAGAGCTGCTGAAGGAGCTAACATTTAAATTAGAATGTAAACAGTGCGAATCAATCAGGGTCTAGTAGGACAGTGTCAGTCACGGGAAAAGTAAGGAAAAGCCCTGAGATGACGCAGAGCAGCAATGACAGCATCAAACTAGTCAGCTGGCATGAGGAGGGCAATGCCAGAATGGTTGGTACCATGTACTGGGGAAGCAGGCAAGGGTGAAACCATCTGGAGCCTGGTGGGCTAATGCAGAAACTGGGATTTCACTCTTCAGTCAAAGGCAAGTCACTGAAGCATCCTCAACAAGGTAATGATGCCAATTGATTGAAGTATTGAAACTGCCCAGTTACTGCTTGGCAGGAGAGCAGGGTTCCCAGTGCTTTCCCTAAATAGCATCTAGAAAGGGTGGAGCTGCCTTCCCTGAGAAAATAGAGGGCTGAAAAATGCCTGTGTCTAGCAGGTCAAGTAACACTACGTGGGGAAGAAGTATGTGTTAAAAAGCAATCACTGGCTTACACTGAACTCCTGATCAGTGTTTGTGAAGGGACGTGTATTTCCTCAATCCTCACACCTGAACATATCTCCTTTTCCCATTATTTTAGTGAGAAGCAATAACAATGTCCTAAGATGTGTGGTTTTAGCAGGAGTAATAGTCCACATGTTCTCAAGCAGAAGACCTTCTGGAATGGTTTCGAAATTATGGCCAATTCCACAGCCATGAGAAATAGATATGGCAACTCTCTGCGAGCAATAACACAGACAACAAGCAAACTTTAGTGGGAGTGGAGGACCAAACACGCTCAAAGTAGGCCATGCACCTGTGCTAACTTCTGCTTTTCATCACTTGGCCTCCACTAAATGTCTATTTGTAAGCAAGTATCAGAAAAAAGATGTTTGGTGTTGCCATGATGACAAGCCTATCAAAGTTGAAAGCGTTAGACTCCAAATTGCTTCCCAAAATATAAACCTCAAGCTGGAGACACTTGTATTCACCTGGGGCACTTCTGTGGAAATAAATTAAATGTTACAAAAACAATAGATAGAATCAATATCAAGGTTAGTATATTTCTTTTTCTACAGATTTTTGGAAGAAGAGGCTGATGATTTGCAAAAATGCATTTTCACCTTTTTTGTATATGCAGCTGAAATTTCCTGAACAATGTAAATATTGAATCAGACATTTTATCTTTAGTACAATAGTCCAAGGTCTTTTCATAGAAGAGAGAAAAAGCTCTGGAATGTGGTTTCAAGTTACTATTTAGAATTAAAATATTAGTTTCAATGATCACCGAAGAAATTAAAGAGAATTTTTCTTTTCCATTTAAACTTATCAGACTGATAATGCCAAAGTTGGAGCACAGTTTTCCTCTCAGCTATGATTAGTATGACATGCAGAAAAATGTATGGATACTTTTTCAAGGTCATCTCAGGCTAATAGACAGACCAGTTCTGTCACACTACAGGTCCTGGGATTTGAGGAGACACTGGGCCTCTACTCAGTTAGATGAATGTATTGCCCGTGGTTTTGTTTGCTAGGTGACTACACAGATCAAAAAGATGGCATGTGTTTATGAGGGCAAAAGTAGACCCTGTTTCTCATCCTGTAGGTGAGTTAAACCTTATGATGACAAATATTCAATGGCCTAAGTGTAGCAGATCCAAAAGTGTGTGGCCCTGAGTTTGCCGATTTGGATATGTCTTTGTTATCACTGAAAACCAGAGTGTATCTTAGCTTTGGAAAGATATAGAAATTACTTGTTCTGTTCAATACCCAAGTAACATTTATTTTGTGGAATTTTCTTCACATGTAAACTGTTGTATATTCACTACATGAATTTTCATGAAAGACTTTGCTTCTAATTGTGGAGTCTTGGACATCAGTAAGTCTGTCTTACATCCACATGGGAAGGGAAGAGGGGACACAACCCAGAACCCAGCAACTCTGATATCAAGCAATAGATATAGTTAATTGGAAGAAAAATAAAATATTGCTTCAAATAAAATAAGAAATGAAATTTCTTACAAGTATTTATTAATATTAAGATAAACAAATTTAAGATATTTTGCAATGCTATTTTGCAAATACAAAATTTAGATATTTTATATTTTTATTTTATAATTTCTCTTGATAGTGGATAGTTAGATATCAAAAGTTTCCCCCACTTTGGAAAAATTACGTCAATTTAAATAATCTTTAATGTAATTTAATAAATACATATGGAGATCTAAATTGCATAAGATATTTTATATCACTATATTTCTCTCAACTAGATATGTCGTACTCCCTGCTGTGGTCTCATTAAATGAATAACATCTTCTAATTCTCCAAATTATGGAAGGTCGCAGGGCATGTAGCGGACCCCAACCTGGGACAGTGGTCACCAAGAGAAACAGCACTGGGAAATCATGAAACTTACACCAAACTTAGTTCATAAATGTGAAAGGCTATAAGGGCATACACTGTTTCATGTGCCTGGTAGCAGCATGAGAACAGCAGCACCTGTCCTGCTTCCCAGAATCTTCTTATTGGGTAAATAACAGAGTATACATGCAAGGATGCATAGCAGTCAGCATTCAGTAGTCAAAGTTAAGAATGAGAGAGGGGAGATTACGGTCCCCAGGAAGGTTTTGTGAAGGGTAAACAAGGACATAGGGTGGTGGAACCTCTGAGATGGCCAGATAATGGAGCAACCAGAGACAGGGGAGAACACATCCCCTCAGATAGACATCTTAGATTCTCTAACCTAAGCTACTAGTTGATGGTCTCAGCTGCCTGCACTCCTGATTTCCCCATGCAGGGATAGTCATGTAGACATTCCCCTGACTGAGCATTTTACCCTGAGATGGAAGGTCTGTGAGGAATTCAGCCTGTCCACCTCCCACAGAATGTGTAATAGAGAATAGAAAGAAAGGGAGTTTTAGAAATTTTATAATTGTTTCAAGAAATTACTTTTAAATACCTAAAACACCTTAAGAAAACATTAAGATGCTCCAACATTATATGAGGCCTGACAATTAAGTTCACAATCAGGTCACCATGCACTTATGTCTGCAGCACAAACAGCTTGGTAAAATTTCATTACTTTGGTATATCAATGTCTCGCAGCTGTGATCATGTCCAAATGTGGCTGTGTCTTGCTTAGCGGTGTCCAGCATTGTTATTGTCTGTTTTTGTAAGCCATCATAGGAATGTTGGAGCTTGAATCAGTGCAATGAAAAAATATTAAATTTCTTGTTAAACTTGGCAAGAGTGGAAGTCAAATAGGGGACATGTCAGTCCAAGTTTATGGAGATAATGCCATGAATGAAATGGCAGTGTACAAATGAATTGAATGCTTTTCTGAGGGGAGAGAAAGTGTCACCAAAGAGATCAGGGTGACCAGTAAGAAGCATCACTGACAAAAACATTGCAAAAATTTATCAACTGGTGCATCAAAGTCATCAGCTGACTGTGAGAAGCACAGTAGACCAAGTACACATCAATAGATGTTAGAAAAAAATTAACTAAAAATCTTGGCCAATAACTCTTGGCTCTTATGTCACAACAATGCACTAGCTTATACAGCACTGTCTCTGAGGGAGTTTTTAGCTAGAAACAAATAACTTTTTGCATTGAAACACCCTCCCTACTCACCTGATGAAGGAAATACTGAAAGTAATATATTTTGATAACATTCAAGATATCAAGGGTAATACAAGGACAGCTCTGATGGCCATTCTAGAAAAGGGGTTCCAAAATATCTTTGAAGGGTGGACTAGGCACAGTTGTCAGTGCACAGCTTCCCAAAGAGAGTACTTTAAAGGTGACCATAGTTATACTCAGCAATGAGATATGTAGCACTTTTTCTAGGGTGAGTTTGAGAATTGTGCATTGAACTATATACCAACAAGGTTGAAGTAAAGGGACAAATAGTCAGAAGCTCTCATCATGACAGCTGTCAATAATAGACAGTCTTATTAAGACATAAAGAGAGAAGAAACGGCCCATCTTTAGTGGTGGATAAAAGAATGGGAAAGACAGGGGAGAGAAAGACCACCAGGCTGGGTAGGAACGTACAAAGAAAAGAAGCATTTCAGTGAATTAAAGAGGAAGTGAAAACACCACGAATCTGGCATGCCAGCTTCTCAGGTCAGAGATTTTAGAATTTGATCTGACAGAGAAATGTAGGCCTCAGATCACAGAAGGGGCATGAGGAAGCATCCATTAGCTGGGTGTCTGCTGAGTGGCCCAGTGAAGACGCAGGACTGGCCTGCCTAGGGAAGGACTTAGGATTGCTGCACCACCCAGGGAAGGTGGATCAGGAGCTATGTGACCACAGCACTGGATGTTACAACGAAGTGATGGTGTTGATTTACACACCTGATTTGTGCTGCCATCTCTTATCTTCTTTTTAATGACCTCTTTGACCAATCCGAGGCCTTATGAACAAAGTAATCAGAAGCTAAATTGTCACTTGAGCTCATTACAGCTCATGAACCCAGCAATGGACACAGCAATCTGTTTTCCTAGATAGCTCACAATGAAAACTAAACTGCAGCAACTTTTTTAAAGGACATACTAGAGAAGGTGAGTTCTAGGAGAAAGTACTGAGTAATGTTTTATGTGAAGACAGAATGTCTATTGCAGGTTTTGATGTCACAATGGTAGAAGTAAGTTCTCTAGCTGGCCTTGGATGGTCAACAGGGTCATGTTATTTGGTGTGTGCTTTTGGTCTTAATGTTTTCCATGTTAGCAGTTTTTTTTTGTTGTTGTTACTTTTAATTTAATTTTTGTATATGTAAAATATTTTCATGTTTCCAAGGTCAAACAGTTGCTTAAAAATACAGAGTGGATATAAAGTTCGTATGCATACAGTTATATAACTGTTGTAGTTATGTAACTCTTGTTTGGACTCCTGAATCATCTTCCCAGTTCCTACCCATCTCTCTTAGTTCATGATACCAGGATATATGTTCAATATTTAAGTGCCTTCTTACTTTTCCTTTTTAAAAAATATCCCTTAGCTCCTGCTTTGATTGTTTGCAAGTATACTCTGGCAATCTTTTATTCTGTGTGTGTATGTGTGTGTGTTTATAGTTGATAATATTCCACTTGGGGATGTGTCCTCGGTAGATGGACATTAATTTTATTTCTCAACCTTTTGTTTTTACAAATAATAGCATACTGAATAAACTAATGCCTTCTCCCATATTTGTGGAGGTGAATCTTCAAGTTATATTTATAGAATTGAGATTGCCAGGCAAGGATCATATCAAGTGGCAAATTACCAGACCATTAGTCCTCTCCATAGGGGGCTTGTCAGAACAACTGGATATCTGAATTTGGTCTAAACAGTATATTTTCAAAGTTATCTATTTTTGCCAATCTCACATGTAAGACATTCAGTTCTACAACTTTTCTAACCATAGCAAGTTAATAAGCATCACAAAAGAAATAATAACCTGTTTTATATTTTGGAAATGTTCTATTATTTAGAAATAGCTCTTCAGTGTCCTCACTAAAAAGCTATTTCTAAAATACTGATGGCAGGCATTACAGTGTTGGTTCATTTGCCAGCCAGGGAAAGAGCTGAATCTTTCTTTGTATTCTCTAAAGGGGAATTTATAGAGCAAACATCATATGTCATTGGAACTGAAGAACGCTGTCATTTCAACTCTGAAACTGCACATAATATGGTTGAGAATACTACACAAGTCATATTGTTCCAACTTTGGTGCACACTTTTTATACTTTCATTAAAAAAAAAAGATTTTAAGATTCTTCTTTTAAATTAATTGTCAGTCTCCTAGGATTTAACATTGAGTATACACCAACCATTGTAATTAACCAAGGAGTTAAAAAATAATGATTCCTTTTCTTTTCATGGAAAAATGGGATTTCACCTAGATTTTATGATTAATTTGGTATTTTACTTGCCATTATAATCCAATTTATGAGGCTTTTCTGTTCATCCCTGGAAGGCATTTTCATCATCCATGAAAATCTAAAATAAAAAGGAAAAATATTTCAATATTCATTTTCCCCCACAGGGATCCTTGTGCTACTCCATTGCAAATAACTATTTAGAATTGGCAGTTCCAATGTTTTTAAGTGCCAGAAAGCAAGTTTCTACTTTTTCACATCACTGTTTTATTCTTCACAAAATAAATGAAAGTGAATTCAAATTACTTATTATTGTCACTAATATTGATAATGCAACAACAAAATTAAAAAAGCTAACAATCTCTTTTTGTTACATAATGTCATGCTAGAAAATAAATTATTATTAATCTTATTCTTGTGAATAATGGACCATTCTGTGCTAGATTAATTTAAAGCAACAGTACTTGGCCACCAAATTATTTTATTTCTTAGTTATGTAGTAGTTTTGTTTTATTTTTATATATATTTTTCTAAATGTAGCATAATGTCTATCATCACTTTTTTAGTGGAGAAAAACATATAAATAGTAATAAATGCTTCATACTTAAAAGGAATAATCATAAATCCTCTTTGACTTAAAAATTTGGTATGTCCTATTGATTCCTTAGCTCATAGATAAACCCAAGATGTTTAGATTATAGTTTAATTCAACTCTAGTGTATCAATCTAGAAGCAAAATATATCCTGAGGAATAAAGTTTTGAAATAGTCACCTGGTTAATTATTTATACCAAGCTAAAGATTAGGGTGAAGTGAAAATGTTGTTTCCAAAGATCATGTGTATAAATGTGCATTCTCCAAAGAGCAAGAGGACCTGATGAAACAAAACGTCTGGGTCTGCCTACTGCAGTCCACAGTTTTTTCTAGAATCCATTCTTCACCTGGGCCTTAGGGGGCACTCAGTCCAGTTCCCAGCACGTATAGACCGACCGTCAGTGCTTTCTTTCTCCTTCTGCCATTTAAAAACCACGTGGGTAACTCTGAGCCAACTGCCAACCTCCTATCCAGAACCTGCGTTTTCAATAAGCCTCATTGATGCTCTCAGATTCCCACCACAGGGCTAGAAATAAACACTGCTTTTCAGAACATAGACCCCCAAAGAGTCTTCCATTCCCATTTCAACTTCTTTCATCCCTGTCACTCAATTGCTGTCATGTAATTCTGGAGACACCACCAGCTAACTGTCCATTCTTGGAACATGGCGGAAAGTTGTATGCCTCTTTGCTCGCATCTTAAGCTTTGGCTTAACCATCCCCTGTCCCCTTGCACCTCTCTGCCTCTCCATCTTTTCTAGGCATGGCCACACCATCCGTCCCAGGCACCAGAACTAATGACTTAATTATGAGCATCCCTTCTGTACCCAGAGTCTGTTACCCAGAATCCTTTATTGAAAGAACTTGTTCAGTAAAATGTGGATTCCGTTAGAAGGCTGCATTCAAGGATCCAGAGGTCCACATGTGGCCCCAAGGCCACAAGTCCTCCAGCCCTGAATGTTAGGAAGAGGCTGTCCCTGCCCCACATTCTATTCCACCTTCCCCTCAGTGGGTGTGGCAGTTGAGGAGCCCCTAGAACCTAGCAAGGCTGGGAAGAACAAGTCTGGTCCAGAATTGCAGTGCAGGATAACTATACACCCATGTGAAAACTCACATCAGACTGTACCACCTGCAATAACAAAGTGCCTACTGGTCAGTAAACCACGGGCACTGTGCAGCTGATTTGTTGCAACATTTGAAACTGCAAATATTACAAATCCTAAGAAGAAAAAAAGCACTTCAAAATTTAAACTGGACAACTTGTCTCTGATGTTCTTTCTATTTCTGTTAATTCAAGAGAAAAATAACACAACTTTGATTAGAATGCAATGGTAGAGTATATTGAGAGAAAACATTTTTATCATGCGTTAAAATAGAATAGAACTTTATCCAAAATGGTACTTCCTCATGGTAAATGGTCAACCTTCTATTTTCTCTTGAATTAAAATTTATTTTTAATCTCAATAATATTCAAAAAAAAAAGGTAAGAAAAGGGAATCCACATACGCTACAGGCGGGGATGTAAATTAATGTAGTCACTAAGTAGAATGGTGATGCTTCAAAAACAGTAAAAATGGAACCGCCATGTGAGATTTTTCTGAAAGAAAGGAAATAAACATATCAAAGTAGATCTGTACTCCTGTACTTACTGCAACACAGTTCACAATAGCCACAATTTGAAAGCCACCTGAGTGTCCATCAATGGATGGATGATAAAAAAAATGTGTTCCATATACACAATGGAATATTATTCAGCCATAAAAATGAATGAAATCTTTCCACTTGCAACAACATGGATGGAATTGGAGGCCATTATGTTAAATGAAATAACCCAGGCACAGAAGGACAAATGCCACTTGTTCTCACTTATATGTGGGAGCTGAAATAAGGACTGACTTCATGGAGATAGAGAAAAGAATGATGGTTACTGCTGAGGGTAGGAAGGTAGCAGGGAGGGGAGATAAAGAAGTCTGGGTTACAACTCCATCCATGTTAATAAAAAAGATGTAAATTCTCCAAATTTTTATGATTCATTCTTCTTAGTAAAGTATCACAAGAATGGAAAAGCAAGCGAGTACTCAATATTAATATGAAGGCAGTAAACAAACTAATACATGCCCACACCAGAGAAAAATTCAATTCAAGTTGGGGGGAGAGGGGAGAAAGGAGGGAAGGGGATGGGTGTGCTCCCACTTAATGGGCACAATGTGAGGTCCATAGCTCACCTCCCTGTGCAGGACACGGCTACAACATTCTACCTAACAAATGCAAACATCATAACCTAATTGTTTATACCCTCAAAATAATCTGAAATTAAAAGAAAAAGAAGCATACACACATACACACACAAAAAAAGTCTATGTTAATGAACACGAAAATAGTGTCGAAGTGATCCACCCACCTTGGCCTCCTAGAGTGCTGGGATTACAGACATATTAATAGTTTTGAAACCAGCGGCACCCGTAGCTGAGTGGATAGGGGACCAGCCATATAAACCGAGGCTGGAGGGTTCAAACCCGGCCTGGGCCAGCTAAAACAACAATGACAACTATATCTGCAACAAAAAAGAAATAGCCGGGTGTTGTGGCAGGTAGCTGTAGTCCCAGCTACTTGGGAGGCTGAGGCAAGAGGATCGCTTAAGCCCAAGAATTTGAGGTTGCTGTGAACTGTGACACTACATCACTCTACTCAGGGCAACAGCTTGACACTCTGTCTCAAAAGAATAATAATAATTTTGAAACCCTATAAAATTCAAATATCAACTTTAGTACTTATAACAAAAACTGGTGCTTAAGACACTATGATTAGGAAAATATTTAGTGAAAATAGTCAAGGATCAATGACTTCATTACTCTCCAAAATATTGATATTATTCAAAATTTTCTCTAATTCATCTGTTTTAAAATATAATATTCAAATTATGATCAAATGCAAATGATCCCTTAAATAACTTTATTAATTAAGACCATTTGCTGGTGAATGCATATCAGTTTTGCTTGTGACATTTGGAAAATCAAATTGATACCTTTAAGATATTCTAGGAACTAGCTCTAGAAAGAAATGACTCTATTTCATTAATTAATCAATGATTTATATTGAGCTAATTCTATAGCATTATGCCCAATCATTTTTGATTTGCTGTATTCAAATTGGCCTTGTTGGGTATTCACGTGACTCAGCAACACATAGTCATCCATGTCTGAATTTATAATGAAGGACTTCAAAGATGATCACTGGTAATATTTCTTTGTAGTAAGAATATCTTCTCAATGACAAAGATAATTATACCAGTAATATTTCTTTGTACTAAGAACATCTTGGCAATGATAAATTCTCTATCTCATGGTTTGGTCTTACACCTTTATAGGTGGGTCATTATGAAAGTTTTGAGACAAACTGCTATGCTCCATTATTTCACTTCCAAGAAACACAGTTACGGTGTCCTTTTCGATTCACCTGTTCAAGTTTCAACTTGCTTACCTTATCGGTTTTTCTGGGAGGGCTTCATTTATTTCTGCCTGTGTGGATTCTACATTTCCTGAGTTTTGTGTATCTCAAAATTTCATGATGAGGCACATATGAACTGAGCCAACCAGGTATTCTAGAGCCATCATACTGTCTAAATTGAAATAATATTCTGGGTTTTTTTGGAGGGGGGCTGGGCATTGGACCTCCACACTTGTTTCTTTCAGATCAAATTCCCACCCTGTCCTTGATTGTATGACTGTGCAGCCTCCCCTTACTGTTTAAGTGACAGTGATTCTGTTAAAGATTGATGATTGTTCCCCAAAATGTGTTCTTACTGAGCGCACACAGACTATGTTCCCCGTGCTCCCTGCAGTTAGATGAGACAGCATGATGGATTCAGCAGCAGAGGACAGATGGAGGTGACCCTGGAAGCCACATGCCAAGGATTGCAGCCTGGCAATGGATGACTGTGGAGGCCAACTTCCTGTTTACCTGAAACACTAACTGATTGGGGACATACAGAGGGAAAACAAATAGACTTTCAATTGCTTGTGTCATGAAATTATTGTTAGATTTCTTGTTACAGACTCTAGTTACTGTACTGTGCAAGTCATTTGGTACCATAGCAAAGACATAAGACATTTTCTTAAGAGTTGGGAAATAGATAATAAGAAAATAAGTACAGTGATTTAAAAAACTGATGACCTTTTGATACTATCCTAAAGCTGTTCTTCAGCCGTCACATGGGTTAAGTTATAAGGGACCCTATTTGTGTCTTACTGTCTTTTAAATGTCTGTGGACCCTCTGTTGCATTTGATATTAGTGTTATTAATTTGGGTTTTTCTTTGTTTGTTTGTTTGTATGTTTGGGTTTTGGTCCATACTGCAATAGGTTTGATAATATTATTGCTTGTTTCAAAGAACTAACTTTTGGTTTTATTGGTTCTCTCTCTGGTTTTCTGTTATTGTTTTCAATCTCCTTGATTTCCCCTCTGTACTATTTCCTTATTTCTTCTTGTTTTGGATGTATTTTGCTCTTCCTTTGGAGTTAGTGGCATTGGAAGCTTAGGTTGTTGATGTGTGCCTCTCCTCTTTTCCTAACATACACGTGTTGCTATTCATTTCCCTCTCAGCACTAACCACATGGTGTCCCACAAGTTGTAATATGTTGTTTTATCATTTTCAATTAGTTTGATGTATTTTTTATTCTATTTCATTTGCTTAAGTTTTCTTTCTTTTTTTAATCAGAAGTGTTGAGTCTTTAAGGATTTTGGAGATTTTCCTGTTACCTTTCTTTTGATTTCTGATTTTATTCACTTGTAAGAAGATAACATACTCAGTATGATCTGATTTTTTACAATTTGTTGAATTTTGTTGTTGTTGTTATGGCCAAGGACACAGTTTATTTTTTACTTTTTAATAATCAACTATTTTTTAAATTTTGGATTAATGTAAGCATACATACGATTAGGTTGCATTGTTTGAGTTTGTTAGGAAAAGTCTGAGTTGTACTTGAATCCTTTGGAAATAGTTTATTTTGATGACTGTTCTAAAGGTACTTACAGGAAGTGTATTATTTCTGTTGGAATGAGTATTTTATTATTTTTTAATTTTTTTTTGAGAAAGAGTTTCACTTTTTCACCCTCGGTAGAATGCCATGGAGTCGTGGTTCACAACAACATTAAACTCTTGTACTCAGGTGATCCTCATGCTTCAGCATCTCGAGTAGCTGGGACTACAGGTGCCCACCATATGCCCAGCTACTTTTTTAGAGATAGGATCTTGTTCTTGCTCAGGCTGGTCTCAAACTCATGAGTTCAAGCAATGTACCTGCCTTGGCCTCCTAGAGCGCTATTACAAGTGTGAGCCACTGCACCTGGCCTTGAAATAAAGTGTTTTAAATGTTCACTAGACCCTGTAGATTGATGAAGTTCTTTCATATTCATGCTGATTTTTTTTCTGTTTATTCTCTCAATTGTTGTGAGAGGGTGTTGAATTCTCCAAGTATAATTTTTTGAAGCATACAGCCATTCTAATTTATCCAGGAGGAAATATGTTATAACTTAAAACATATCCTTTATTTATTAACATAGTAATACAATATTGTAACCAATCTATTTTTCTCTCAGTAATTCATTTTGTATTCGTTTGCACCTTTTCCTATAGATAGCAGCTATTATTTACCTCTGAGAATGGTGGTTACAGCAAAGTCATTCTTGGTTTTTCTCTTTTTATCAAGAATTCTTTAAAGCTCCTTGTAGAGACATCATGTATGAGAGCTGATGTTTTTCAAGTCTTTTTGGGAACTAAAGACTAGAACCCTGAGGGACTCAAGAAATAAAGTTCACTTATGAATAATAGATTAGGAAGAATGTATGACAAAGTAAAAGTAAGTTTCCTTGCCCCAAAGGAAATGAAGATACCTGGGCTGGGAGGAAGGAAAAAAATCATAAATCATAAGGTTATAAAACATTTTTGCATCCCCAGCATGGATTGCATTGTGGGAGTTACTGGAATCAGAACCTGGCAGAATAGGCCAGGCGAGGTGATGAAGGAAACCAAGTACCAGACAAGAAAAACGCGCGTCTTGTCTTTCACCCATGTGGAGAGGTGACACCTGCGTTAGATTCGCTTCACTTTCCCACACTTGACAATTCTAATAAAGCTCTTCAACACTTCACAGTCATCCCAAGGAAGAAAATGCAAGTGACTAGATTGATCCCAAATCACATGGGATTAAATTTTTAGCCACCAGAATGGAATAGCAGTTCATATTATAAAATAAATTTGGTTATAGAAAAACAAAGCTGCATTTTTCTACCTGCAAGTTTGTGGACTATGAAATGTGTAAGGACCACAACAAAACACATCACGCAGACAGACTTCCCTCTTCCCGAGCCTTCCCAGATCACTATTATCCTACCCCTACTTGGCACTGAAGGGTGTGGAGAGATTTAAGGGTTGTAAGGGAATCAATGAGGGGTGAGAATTAGAAATGGGAAAGAGTCTGGAATTTAAAAAAAACTTATTTGGAAATCAAAAGTTTTGGAATTTTGATGGCTTGGATTCTAAATATAACATCTGTCAAAAATCTCAGAAAGACTAACTCCAAATCTTCTCTCTTATCTTAAACTATACTTTTTCAGGGCATCTGGACAAAAGGTCACATGTTCCAGCACAATTTTGGGGTTCAACCATCCACTTTTGTGGATAGCAAACATACCCTCAAGTTATAACCAAAGTTCATAAGCAATATTTCTTACTCAGAATAGACTCTCTCGTAAAATTCTGTTTTTACAATGTTCAATCAGATTTGTCCAAACCTTGTCAAGTCTGAAAAATTTAAATATTCACATCATTTAAATTTTCAGTTCGGTAAAAAAAAAAAAGCAATTAGTATTTGCTTTTGCACTAAGGTGGTTGAGCAGATTGTACATTAAACAGGTACATATTTACAACACAGCCAGTTTCATCATTCTTGCATTAATTGTATTCATTTACTTCATTTCTCACATTTGGGATCATGACAGATCTTCAAGTGATGAAATTTAAAATTTTATAAACATAGAAATTAAATATACACATTTAAAAGCACAATTTTTTATTATTTGCATTTAACCTGTATAATTTACATGTGTATACACATAAAAGTATTAATTTAAGTATTTGATCTACAAGAACATATTTTGTGTTTATTTCACTTGACTATATCATCATCTACCATAAGCTTATTACTATTGAAATTAAGTTACATTTATTGCAATGTTACATAATGAATTTTATTGTTCAACACGGGAACAGCCATCATTTACATTTGTGATGTTTTGTGCAGTTCCTTAGACCAGCAATTTTTATTTTTTGAAACTGATAACCTCCTAGATGCAAATGCACACTTCTTTATCTTTGGAAGGAAAAAGAGCAATTAGAATCCAGCTTGAAAAGCAAGACTGTGCCTAGCATTTTCATTGCCCAGTGTCTACTACTGTTTTATGTGACGATTTAGAAATCTGTCCTGTAATCTCAAGTGATTTCACATTTAGGCCAGAATGATGCAGAGGGTGTTGGAAACCTAGCAACCATTTTCTTCCAGTAGAACTGCCATGGGTACAAATGATGGTCTGGAACCACACATGATCCTGTGGAAAGAGGACAAATTCTAGCCAGGAATGCTTTCTTGGAATAACTTTCACAGGGACTATGATTTCTCCTGCCCAAAAAGAACAAGAGAAAGACAAATTGCAAGCTAGATGATGAGTTTTTCATATTTACAGATAACTCTCAATTATCCATGCCATGTCATACTTATCGCAAGAAGTAAGGGAAGGGGCGTCTAAAACAGCTGGGCATCTGAGCTCTACATGTGACCCCTGGCCAGGGCATCCACTGCCTTGGTCACTCATAAATCACAAACAGAAGTTCTAGGGGAGAAGATTGGGTTGGCTTCATTTCTGTGCAAAAATGTTCTATTATTAGTCAGACAGAGGGGCCTGACAAACAGTGGGTGCTCACCAAGTAAAATATCTCAGTCACAGACAAAATGCAATGCCAAGTGTTGATAGCCATGAGAAGATAATTTATTTTATTATTTATTTATTTTTAATTGTTTGGGATTCATTGAGGGTACAAACAATTGGGTTACACTGATTGCATTTGGCAAATTCCCTCTTCTATTTGTGTCCCACCCCCAAAAGTCGTGTCATATACTATGACCCCCCCCAAAGAAGATAATTTAGAAAAGATTCATGTACAAAATTGCAGGATCCATGTAACAAGCCACATTTGGGAGATGTATATCTCTCTTTTCACTCTTTTATTAACTTAAAATAGACATGATATTTTCAAAATGCAGGAATCATACTAAAAACCAATTGGGAAAAATATGTTATGAAAGTTTTCGAGGGGTTATGTTTGTAGTAAAATAAATTTTAGGATACAATCATATCTCCTGTCTCCTGACAACTGCCGATGATTATAAATCTGGTTTAGACATGAGTCAGATGATGTATTGCATATATTACCAACAAACTCGATTTAAAATGATTTTTCATTCAAATAAACTCTTAAATATATTTTATTTTCACTTCTGCAGTATACAGTAGAACCTGTGAAAGTTGAACACCCAGGGACTGTCACAAGCTGGTTGACACATGGAGGTGGGGTCACCATAAGGAACTAGGCCTGCTGTACTGATATCTACATGTGGTGTATGTCCAGTCTATGAAAATTAGGTCAACTTAAGGAAGTGGTCAGTGTAGGGAGGTGTCAGCTATGGAGGCGCTACTGTATTTTTAAATTTTATATCAGATAGGTAGAAACCACTTGTTAAAGTAATTATTATTTTAAAGTGTAATTAAACAACAAAAGCCTTTAGAAAATGTTGCATGACAAGAAGACCTTTAAATTGTATCAAATCTTGTTTGATGACCTGCAACAGAAAAAACTAAAATCAAATTGTGTCCAATGAACACTTCCATATCACAGATTTCCAGCCCCAAGAATGGAAAATGTTAGTTCTTCAATCTTGATTTTAGAGGCCAAATTTATAAGCTGAGTTGCTGATAGTAACAGTTTTAGTACATTTGCTTCCAAATCTGAAATATCTCTGTCCCAGACTTTGTGGCCAGGAAATGCGTTGATGCTGACATGTTTTGTCCCACAGTTGAAAAGAATAGCAAAATTGTTTGTTTTTTTTTATTGTCTTTATTATTAAATCATAGCTGTGTACAATAGTGCAATCAAGGGGTACAATGTACTGGTTTCATATACAATCCGAACTATTTTCATCAAACTGATTAACATAGCCTTTGAAAGTTGATTGTCTTTTAGTAAATTGGTAAACAATGGATCCAAGAATTTGCCACAATTCCTTAAAGGACTTCGCAAAATCAGCAAAGCTTGCAGGGCTCACAGAAGCAGTTGCTGGGTCAGTGCAGAGGGGGGGAATAGGGCAATGAGATGGGCGAGGGACCATTAGGATGAGATTCTTGTTTCCCAAAATCTCTAAATCTTTATGGGGAAAAATATCCTAAAAATTCTTGGTATACTGGGAAGTGAAGGCACTGAGAGAGAAGAATTTTGCAGCCGTGCCAGGCTTGTGGTGTAGACAGATGATCTGTGTGGCTGCAGGATCAGGCAGGAAGAAAACATGAAAGTAAGCTCTAAAATCAGAGGTTACATTTGTGACTCATGCAAGCCTGACTATTTAAGGAGCCTTCAAATTAAAACACATCCCTAATGTCCACCATGAACTTTGAGTGATAATTATGTGTCAACAAAAATGTTCCTATGGTGCATGACAGGGAGGTTGTGTATGGGTAAGGAGGTCTATTTTTTCTCTATACTTTCTGCAAAACTTAGCAGTGAACCTTAACTACCCTAAAAATAAAGTTTATGGCTGGGTGTGGGTGCTCACTTCTGTAATCCTAGCACTGGCAGGCCAAGACAGGTGGACTGCTGGAGCTCAGGAGTTTGAGGCCAGCCTGAGCAAGAGTGAGACCCCCATCTCTACTAAAAATAGAAAAACTAGCAGGCTGCTGTGGAAGGCACATGTAATCCCAACTACTTGGGAGTCTGAGGCAGGAGGATCACTTAAGCCCAAGAGTTTGAGGTTGCTGTGAGCTACAACACCACACCACTCTACCCAGGGTGAGTATCTATGTCACCCACTGCACTCCAACCTGGGTGATAGAGTGAGATCTTGTCTCAAAAAGAAAAGCTGTCTCCAAAAATAAATAAATAAATAAATAAATAAATAAATAAATAAAGTTTATTAATTAAAACCAATTTTTTTTTAAATTCAGAAATTGCAATTTGTTTTATAGTTTCCAAATTACAAGATAAAAAAGAGACAAAAATATAATCAATAAAACAAAATTAAGGCAATGCCTGGTTTACAAATGAGATAGGTTAATGCCCAAATCATAATTGCGTCCTTTAACCACAAAAAATGACTGAGACTTTGTATCTTCTTGTAACAACCTAGACAGATTTGGACAATATTTTCCTAAGTGAAGTATCACAAGAATGGAAAAGCAAGCATCATGTGTATGTTTGTCCTTAAGTTGAATTTGGGAATAGGGACATTTACCTATTACGTGTAATAGCTTCTGTTTGTAAGTGAGAGTTTTAAATTGCATGTTTGAGGAAAACAATAAAAGTATGATTGAAAGAAATGGTGGAAAGCAAAAGATAGAAAAATAGAGCTCAAAACATTAATTCATACTAATTATTATTACATTATATTATGTTAATTTATATCAATTTAATACATTAATTTTAACTAATTGGCATTAAGTGAGGTTTGAAGGATTTACCCATTACATTCTGGTAGAGACAATTCAGTATTATGTCTTTAATTTGCTGATAATCAGTTTAAAATATGCTTAAATTCTAATAAAAATTCCAAGGAGAATGTCTCAAAACTTGAAAAAAGTGATTGTAGATTCATCTGATGAATGAATGTGTAATGAGAACCAATATTGCAAAATAAAACTGTATGATATTTAAAATAATTATGATGTTGAAATTATACAAATTTGCAATGGCACAAAAATAAAAACATAAAGAGAATAAAAAGCACAAAAATGTAATTTAGTGTAAAAACAGGATGGAATTTCATATCTACAAAACAAGAACAATCATCCCACTCATGGTATTCAAATATTGGTTAACAATTTAATAATATAAAATGATACAATTGGATCATGATCCCACATTTCATATAGAAGTTAATTCCAATATTAAATGTAGATGATTAAACAAAAGAGGAAAATTAGGGGTATATGTTTTTGTGTATTGAGAATGTCCCTTAAAATGATAATTTCAAAGAGAAATCATACAAAAAGGAGTGATGAATTAAACTATATAAAATGTAAAATTCTTTTACATTACAACACCATCTAAAAAGCAAAAGACAAACTAGGGAAAATCTTACAATTGTATTACATAAAGCTTAAAATCTTGGCTGGGCAAGGTGGCTCATGCCTGTACTTCCAGACCTCTGGGAAGCCAAGGTGGGAGGATCCCTTGAGCTCAGGAGGTGGATACTAGCCTGAGCGAGAGGGACATCCTGTCTCTACTAAAATAGAAAGATTGGGGGGTTCTGCAAGATGGTGGTGGTGACGGTCCCATAGTTCATCACTCCCCGATCAGCAGGTGAGAGGGAGGGAGTACTGGACCTTGCCCCATGTGAATTGTCAAAGCGGATGGGCAGCTGGCGATGCACAGCGATTTGGTGGATTGTTGTGTTTGAAATATAGTTCATAACTGCAGAAACTGCTCTAAACTGTTTCCCCCTGAACGGGGGAGGGGCAGCCGGCCCCTCCCACAGGGAGGACAGCAGGTCGCAACTCACAAAACCTAACTGGGAAAAAAATTCCACCGAAAAGTGGATCTCAGCGTTTGGTGACCAGAAAGACACACTGCTAGGTCCCACAGGGACCCGC
>CAUYRH010048809.1:0-27895 GCA_963574655.1 Perodicticus potto | reverse complement strand
CATGCTTGGTCTTTCCTTTTAATTTCTTTTTTTCTTTCTTTCTTTCTTTTTTGAAACAGAGCCTCAAGCTGTTGCTCTGGGTAGAGTGCTGTGGCATCACAGCTCACAGCAACCTCCAACTCCTGGGCTCAAGCGATTCTCTTGCCTTAGCCTTCCAAGGGGACTACAAGCACCTGCCACAACGCCCGGCTATTTTTATTTTTTTTTTTTTGGTTGTAGCTGTCATTGTTTGCCAGGCCTGGGCTGGATTCGAACCCGCCAGCTCTAATGTATGTGGCTGGTGCCTTAGCCCCTTGAGCTATAGGTGTTGAGCTGAAGAAGCTTTTCTTGAAAGATAGAATGGTAAGGGCGGTGCCTATGGCTCAAGAGTAGGGTGCCGGCCCCATATGTTGGAGGTGGTGAGTTCAAACCTGACCCTGGTCAAAAATGGCAAAAAAAAAAAGAATGGTAGTTATTTATGATATGTCACAGACTTTTAGTACATTCTTTTTTTCTTTTTTTTTTTTGCAGTTTGGGCTGGGGCTGGGCTCGAACCCGCCACCCCCAGTATATGGGGCTGCGCCCTATTCATTGAGCCACAGGCACTGCCCAGTACGTTATTTTTCTGAATCCACAAGTGAATCTTTGAGGATCTGTCCATATTCCTTTAATTCTTTTTTAAAAGTAGTTTTGTACCTGATCTCATGCTTTAGAGACTTAGATGGAGTTTGTATTGTTGTAGGATTCTTCTCTGACTCCTGTTGGCCGCCTTTTTTTGTCAATATGGATTTTGTCTCATTCTTTAGTTTTTTTGGAGACAGAGTCTCATTTTGTCACCCTCGATAGAGTGCCGTGGTGTCATATCTCACAGCAACCTCAAACTCTTAGGCTTAAGCGATTCTCTTGCCTCAGCCTCCCAAGTAGCTGGGACTACAGGCACCTGCCACAATGCCTGGCTATTTTGTTTTTGAGACAGTTTCATTATGTCACCTTGGTAGAGTGCTATGGTATTACAGCTCACAGCAATCTCAAACTCTTGAAAGTAAGCGATTCTCTTGCCTTAGCCTTCCAAGTAGCTGGGATTACAGGCACCCGCCACAACACCCAGCTATTTTTTTTTTTTTTTTTTTTTTTGCAGTTTTTGGCTGGGGCTGGGTTTGAACCCGCCACCTCAGGCTTATGGGGCCAGTGCCCTACTCCTCTGAGCCACAGGCGCTGCCCCACACCCAGCTATTTTTTTGTTGCAGTTGTCATTGTTAATTTTAGCTGGCTGGGGCTGGGTTCGAATTCGCCAGTCTTGGAGTATGTGGCCGGCGCCCTACCCACTGAGCTATGGGCACCACCAACGCCTAGCTATTTTTAGAGACACTCCGGGTCAGAGTGGTCTCGAATCTGTGAGCTCAGGCAATCCATCCGCCTCGGCCTCCCAAGTGCTAGGATGTTCTTCAGTATTTTATGCTTGGGTTTTGTTTTGCGCTTTTGGTTGTAATTGACCTGGACTGCTTGCTTCGTGGCACTTACCCTCTTTGCAGCTACTGCTTTTCTGTTCATGCCTCTGTCGTCCCTCAGGAGCATCTGTGGTGCCTTTGCCTCTTTCTTGATACAGCCTCAGGGCACTGTCTTTGCTCTTGGGCATAGCTCTTTGGCTGTGTGGGCATCTCAACCTTATACATCCTGTAGGGCGTTCATTTGCCTTGCTCTGTACACTTCTTGCTCCTATGTTCCCATTCTCAGGAGTGTATAGCAGACCTCCTTTCCTGTCCTCATCCCCTCCTTTACATAAGTCTTTTTTTTGAGCCAGAGTCTCATTATATGTCGTTAGAGTGCCGTGGTGCCACAGCTCACAGCAATTTCCAACTCTTGGGCTTAAGTGATTCTCTTGCCTCAGCCTCCCAAGTAGCTGGGACTAAAGGCGCCCACCACAACGCCCAGTTATTTTTTGTTGCGGTTGTCATTGTTGTTTAGCTGGCTCAGGCCAGGTTTGAACTTGACACCCTCAGTGTATGTGGCTGGTGCCGTAACCGCTGTGTGTAGGTGCCGCGCCTACATAGGTCTTTTTGTTTGTTTTTTTCTTTTTCCTACATACGTCTTGAATCCATTCCTCCTCACTCCCTCTGATCCCAGCCCAGTTAGCCCTTACCCTCTGTGACCTGACCCCCAAACCCCCAGCTTCACCTGCTTTCTTACATTTCATGTCCCATCTTACCATCATTGCTGAGTTGTCTGGAAATGCTCCAGGCCTCTGCTCATTCTACAGGACAAAACCCAGGTACTGTCTCTTACCTGAATTAACTGAGCCACTGCCACTAGCAGCTCATGTAGTCCCCACGGCAAGTTTGGTTTGTTTCTTATCATAGTGGTCTGATGTGCCTGAGGTGTCCTCTACACATAGGACTTCCTATATCCCCTGATGGGAAGCTCCTCAGGGCTTCCCTTCTCCCATGCTGGCCTTGGGACTGCTATACGTGCTCAGGAAATGGGGGTTAGGAGTTAGGGGCACTGTTGGTTTTAACACTGTATTTATGGTAATTTAAATAAGTATAAGGAAAATTGCTCTTATTTTTGTTGTATTTTCTTTCAGGGTTATTTTGGAGCCGTTGGAGCACTCCTTGAGCTGTTGAAGATGCCCTGATTGTTACCTGGGGGAGGGGTCCTGGATGGAACATTTCACAATGGGATCTGTGGACTTTGGTTTTCTAAGAGACTTACTTGGTTTTATGATTGTGTACTACCCGAATCAAAGCAAGAAAAGACAAGTGTATTTTTCTAAGCCATCAAGATAAATCCATAAAAATTCAGTCTAAACTAGTAACCAAGAAAGAAAGATACTGAGAACAACAAAAAAGTGGACCATGTCCAGACAGTGTGAGGATTTGCTGTATGTAAGTTGCTGTACACTATAGCACTGTCAAACCTGCTGTGTATTTCTGAAACCTCAGCATCACTCTCTGGAGACATTTCAGGGGAGAGCTGTTCTGTGTTCAGCTGACTGTGGTTTTGTGTCCTGTTTGAACTTGCTAAATGTAAGGCAAGCTACGCTGTGCTATAATCTAATCAGTTTTGTCACTATGGCCTTGGAGATTATCTGTGCATTACTCTGGTTTGCATTAAGCCTTCTTGTGAACATATTGAAAAACATGTTTTATTTCAAGGTTCTACAAACTTAATTGGGCAGGTTAATTCTGTACCTGAAACTTAACATGCAGTTTTTGAAAGGGCAATTCCATGTTACCTTATACTGTATATCCTGGGAATGCCTGGAAAGATAGGACTTATGAGCAGAATTTCCTTGGGTAGTGTTGTGTGTGTGTGTGTGGGGGGATTATTTGGAGAGAGTGCACCATTTTGTATCTTAAATGGTCCCTGCATTGCTGTTGAAGGCAGGGAAGAACCTGTACAAAGTGGCCTTTGCAAGGAAACTCAGTTGCTCTGCTGTTCACCTCCACCCCTCTCTTGGTTTCTTTTGGTGGGAGGGCAGGGTATTAGGGAGGGGCTGCTGCGTTTAGGGGAAGCAGAGGTGCCTTCCCCACCCTTTGGGTGAGGTGCTTGGTTATGAGGTTGACCAATTGCTATTTTTCAAGGGGCAGCTGCTTTTCATGTGCCTTGTCACATCTTGGATATGGGTGGGCTGGGGCCTTGTGTGGGCACAGTAGACAGATGCAACAGGAGGGTAATGGTGTCCCCTGGACGATGACGAGTTTCCTGCTACCATTCCTTGAGGGCTCTTGGTAGAGCTACCTCAGAGGGGACCTAACCCTGTATCCCTCAGTCCTTATCTCTGGGAAGATTCCTGGGGAGGTCTGTCTCTGCCTTTGCTTACTGCATTTGGGAATTGTGACCCTGAATGGGTCATTTCATTCACCCTTCAAGTTCCCACAACCTAACAGAAGGAAACTGAAGCCTAGAAGGGCAAACCTGCCCAAGTCCACTCAGCTAGAAAAGGGCAGCTAAACCCTGGTCTGCCTGGCCCCACAGCTTGAGTGGGAAAATCATCAATTCCCCCTTCTCCAGCTTCTGCCTTCCTCCTCCCAGCCCCCCCACCATGAACCTTTCCTGTGGAGAAGCGGCCCCATTTCCTCACTTCCAGCTGAGGGGAGGATTCTTGACAGGTCATTAGTAATCCCATGCTACTGAATCTGGGGGATGTTTTAGGGCCTCAACTTTCTCAGTTCTAACATGGCAGACCCCTCTTGCCTTCCAGGCTACTTGTCTCTGCCACATTGGCCTCTGATGGCAGAGATTGCCTGTCCTCAGGCTCAGTCCTGTATGTCCCCAAGCAGTCATCAGTTGATTTCCAGGGCATACCCCAGCTGGTCCTGGCCTTGAGTTCCAGCGTTGGACACTGCCTTCTCCACTTTGGGATCTCCAAGGCCATCTCTGTGCAGAAATGTCCACATCCTTGTCCCAGATTACTGTTACTTCACCTTCAGCTGGTGAGGTACTTGCAAAGTCAGCCTCCAGTTGCCATTGCCCTGTCTTCTCTCAGCGGGGCCCACAGTGGCCATAGCCATAGGACAACTTGGACCAAGAGATAATTTTTTCCCCGCCTTCCAGAATTATTTCCAAATGTGGGATACAGCTCAGGATGGTGTGGTGCATGGAGAGATCAAGCTATTTCAAATTGCCCTGAGCACTAGTGTCACATCTGCATCGCTGAAGTGAAGGTGGTTGAGATGGGGGTGCTAGCACCGTGGCCTCCACTGTATTCAGCATTTGAGGTATCTCTGGATTCTCTTGATGTTGTCTGGGACTCTTACTACCTCTGAGTGGCTCCCTAATCCACCCAACCAGGCAGGTGAGAGACTCCTTTGCAGTTACCTGTTACTGATGACTTAGCTGTCATCAGAACTACTCACCTTGAGTTTCAGTCGTGCAGTATGTGGTGTGTGTGACTAAGTTTAAAAGTACATGTTCAACATGAAGTATTTTCAAAATCTGCTTTATATTTACATGTGTTTAAGTCAAGTACATGCATATTTTAAACAAGAGTGATTAGCAAAATGCATTAAAACTTTAAAATAGCAATTAAATATACAAAAATATAGCTTACAAAAACTGTGAATGTTTAAAAATATTCTGCAGAATTCTTAGTGTACAAATATGTCTATGAAACCTGAGGCTCAGCATTTCATAAACTTTGAGGGACTCATACATTTCTAGCAAATAAACCCGAGGATAACTGACAAGACTGAAGTGCTGCCCTTGTTGGCAATGATCTGTCAAGAGACTCGGAGACAACAGCTATCAGCAACACTCTAGGAAGACAGGCTGTCACCAGGAGGGACTTCTAACACTGGCTACACCTGCGTCACCTGCTCTAGTCAGGGACTGGAAGGAAGGGGGCAGAAGGAGAGAAGCATTGTGGAGTGGGCCTGACACACAAGTCCAAGCAGGCTTGGACTGGCACAAGAGCTGAGGGTTTCATTAAACCACAAATCTCCTGACATTGTTGGGGCCCATGTACTGGGTACAGCATGTGCCTGGAGCAGGGAGGGGTGTTCTTCCTAAACATACAGCTGCAGGAGTGAGTGCTGATACTTGGTCTAAAAGTGGAATAACACTCTACCTTGTAAGAATTTGGGCTCTAAAGCTAAATTGGAAAAAGAGCTACTGAATAAGCCCCTCTGTTTTTCTCCTGGTATGCCCACTCAAGTGGCATATGGGATCCTTTGTTAATCTCATTTAAAGAACCATGACCCAGCACTTTTCAAGTTACCAATTGCACGTTTTGTGAAATTCTCAAGATGAACAAGTCTAGATTAACAGCTACACTATCCTAGGGCCAGAGGTTCCGTGCGGGAAGGGTGGGTATACACACAGAATTTCATGAGTTTCAGGTTGGGGGACAGCCGTAATCCAGGTAAAGGCCTAGGCTGCCACTGGATGCCACAGAGGTGAGCCCCTTGTCGCTGGGGCTTGTCTGCCTGGGGGAAGCAGTTTCAATTAAACTCTCCTATGAGGACAAAAAACTTAATAAGATAATTTTTCAAGTAGAAAAAAAAGTGAGAAGAAAATTCTATAAAAAATTTTGGCTTATTCATGCCTGTGATCCTAGGCACTCTAGGAGGCCAAGCAGGATTATCACTTGAACACTGGAGTTCCAGACCAGCATCTACTAAAAATAGAGACTGCCTCAAAAAAACAAATAAATCCTGGCACTCTTGTACCTATAGTTGATGAGGTTTGCTTCCCAGCTCAGTAGCTGAGGCATCTGTCTCACCAAAGAGCAGCTTTCAGTTGTTGCTGCTCAGATTCCGGCCTCAAGAGCACAGGAACTTGCCTGATAGTTGAGGCCCGACTTCACCACTGGACTCTCGGCCCTTACTTGGAAGTGGCCAAGAAGACAGCAGTTTGTCCAGGCACCTGTAGTGGTGACTCAGAGCTGGGGGAGTAGCCTGCTCTTGAGCGTCCTGTCACAGAAAAAACCTGAAAAGATCTGATTCTGCTTTCATATTAGCTGGGCATTTTGTAGTAATGGAGGAATTTCGGTTTCTAATTGGTGTAGAAACCTAGAATTCCATTATGTTGCAATCAAGTAAACATGTAAACTAGTAAAGGAGAAAAATTGCATATGCATATGTATGTATGTGTATACACACATAAGTAAGCTGGAAGGATATCCAAGGAACAAATGGGATGAGAAGCTGGGCTTCCAGTGGGGGTGTGGAGGTGTGTGTCAGGAATGCAAGAAGACTTTTAACCCCTTTATGACTTGTGAACCACGTGAATGGACTACCTAGTTGAAAAATTAAGACAGGAATAGTTAGCACTGAGTAACCAAATCCAGAGTGCACTGTGAGCAATGTAGATTGAGGTGACTAAGGAAGATCAGGAGAGGAGAGCCAGGTGAACCCAAGCCCCCAGGGAAGGCCCCTGTGGCTCAAAAGTCTCTTGGCTGAGATTCCATTTCTACTTGACAGCAGAGGAGCCCATGTGACCTGGATGACAGTATGTGGTATCAACAATTGCAGGACACCAGGTCTGCTGCCCACCTGGCTCTGGACATTTGACTAATCCTCACAAGAGGTGGGAATAAAGATGTTTTTATAATCTCTGAGGTGACTCATCACTCCAGGTGCTTGTCCGGCCTTGAGCTTTGAGGATACTTCCCCATGTCCACTTTGTAACTTCCAGAAAGCCTCTCAGGGAAGTAACTCCTATAGCCATTCAAAGCAACTTAGAGTGGGTTCAGGCCAGGAAGATGTCTTACTTTGAAGTGGGCCTGTGAAAAGGGACAAGACCCAAGGCCATTCCTCTGATAGACCTAAGAGGCTAAGCGCTGGGGAAAAGGATCTTTGTCTTTTGTCAAGAACAGGGTATTTAGCAATGATGGGAGGTCCCCTGTATCCCTCAACCCAGGTCTTCACAGGGGCAACATGTCCCACACTGGGTCATTTCTGGCTTGTTTTCTTCCCTGGTTAGGCAAGAATCCATTAAAATCTCATCTGCCAGAGACAGACTTAAAATCACACTTGGCAAAGAAAAGCAGCAGATGTGAACATTTAAGTGTCAGGCTGATTGCTCCATTTTTAAAGTCAGCTGAATTCAATTGTCCCCTTCCAACAACTAGATAATGATTCAGCTGCCCATGGAATCTTATAAGGGGTTACTTTATACTAACCCTCATGACAGCAGTGACTCTAAAGAGTTGCTTAAGACACATTAAGTATACCAGCCAGTGATCCAACAGCAGAGTCCCCTACACGTTACCAGTAGGTCCCAGTCACTTACAGAGATACATGTGGACAGGATGGCCCCACTGAGGTGTTTGGAGTCTGAGCCAAGAGTATATAGGGATCCCTAACTCATTCTCAAACCCCCCAAACTGGATGGACAGTCCTTCAAACAAAAGACTGATTTTAATGATTATAAAGGATGTGAATTAAAAGACCTGCTTCTGCAGAGGCACTGGGAAGTCCTAGTAGAGGACCCAGATGGGGGAAGCAAATACAATCAAGTTGTGTCATTAAGAGTTGTAGAAACTGAGTAATACTGGGCCTGGTAAAGAAAGACACAGCCAAGAAAGGGGAGATGACAGAGAAGAAAAGAGTATTCTCACAGCTCTAGCTTCCTGCCCAATTTTAGCAAAAGGAGTACATGTTAACAAGTACTCCACACTCACATTTGTTGTGTTGGTCATGTCGGTGGTGCCTCATTCACGCAAAGCTGACCCAAGGTGGTGCCCAGTGCAGACTGCAGAGTTCTGTGCTTTCCTCTAATGGCCTCTGATGCAGAGGTCTAGTGCTGCACACCAGTCACCTTAGCTCACCTGTAGCTCTAACAGATGAGTTAATTTGCCTCTGTTCCAACACGGACTGGGTGAGGCTGTCTCCTTGGTACCAACATACATGTAACTGAAAGTCTGAAATCCTACAAAAGCTGTGAGCAGCAATTATTTGTAGTATAGATTAATAGGAAATTACTCTTTTAAGGAGGAAAAATTTATTTTCCCTATTGGAGCCCCAATAACAAACATGTAACATCTGCCCAAGGCCATTCCATGGAAAATAGTAGATACTGGCTATTAATGGCTAGTCAGAAGCAAGCCTACTTCTGACATTGGTCATTGAAAACAGTTCACTGTTAGCTGGGTATTTTGCAGCATTCAACTCTATCATGCCACAAAAGGCGCAAAAAAGAGGGTGAAATTAGGAGTGTACAGGTTTTTTTTTGGCTGGGGCCAGGTTTGAACCTGCCACCTCCGATATATAGAGCCACCGCCCTACTCCTTTGAGCCACAGGCACTGCCCCATGTATAGTTCTTTATATGAGTACCAGATAGACTATAGCTTTCATATAAAAACATTCCACACTTTTCTTGCCCTGTTAGGAGGCTGTCCAGTTGGCATACCATGAGTAGGTCACACATAGGAAACTGCCGGTTCTGACCAACTGGATTTGTAACTTTCCAAACTGGATTCTGCCCAGCACTTTCCTAGGCTAATGGAAATTTCCCACCTCATCTGATCCCAGCAAGCCACCTGAGCCATAGACAGGTTCCCTTTCCTAAGTTGGTAGAAAAACTTCCTGGAGACATGCCAGCGTAGCCAACCTCCCCAGTAAGTCCTTTCCATGTCACAGGCAGTATTTCTTATGAAAAACTTGCCCCATTTACACCTATGGACTGGGGGAAAGCCACTGATGCAAAGTTGAGGCATTCCTATGTTGGAGGCAGGTGGAGAGCCAGGCTGTGGAAAAGAATTTTCTATTTGATCCACTGCTGCTTTCCATAGCTAATTTATACAGTATTCACAAATCCTAATGAACTGAGTCATTTCTAGAAAGGCCTGACAGAGCTAAAAAGCAGCATGCATTTCTCTCCCATAGACTTTCGGGTTGCTGTCTCAAGGCCAAATACTGAGGCACACACCAATGAGTGGACAGCCCTGTAGAAGCTTCCTGAAACTGTACAATTTCAAGTGGACCATTGGCTTCAGAATTATATGGGGATCTTATTTGGGATAAACTGTTAAAATGTGAGCAACAGATATTTTAAGGAGGAACAGAGGGCAGGAGAGGGAAGAGAACAAATGGAAGAAAGGAGAGGCAAAGGGCCAGTATCATCCTCACCCAGCAGGGCTGGGAGCATGGGCCCCTCTCAGGAATATGCTCCTCTTCTGAGCCATAGGCAGGGCTCACAGTGGCACCCTCCCAAGGCAGTGGGCGAGACCAGGTGATGCCGGAACCACACTGCACATGTGAGGATATAGGTAGTATGTTGGGGTCCCCTGGGTCACATAGGGACAGTGGGGCTCCTGACAGGCCTCCCTGGGGATTAGGGCTGGGTGGGCGATGACAGGAGGAAATGGCTTCTCAACAGGCCTTTTCAAGCATGTCTAATGTTTCCAGCTTAGATGATTTGATAGCAGGTGCTGTGATCTTGAGGGAACAGGGGTGGCGAGGGGCACTGCTGCTTGACTGTACCCAAAGCCTTTTGGTTCCAAGATGGACTTAAAGAAACATAATGTGAGCCTTGTTGGCAATGCCTCACCAACCACTGGCAGCTGGTTGTGCTGGTTTTACTTGGATTCAAGGGCTGCCAGGAAGGGCCTGCACAGAAGCTCATTTTCATCCATCTACAGGGTAGGGGTGTGGCTTTAAAGACCTGCCCTCAGCTCCCTTCTCTACCCCTCGGTTCTCTCCCCTTCTACTTGACATGGAGATGAGGGTCTGGGACACAGTGTAATGGAGTTAAGAGACCCTCAGGAAGTCTGAGACAAACCCATAGGCTCATCCATTCCTCTTGGCAGCGGGGGTGTCAGAATGCTTTGGTAGTCACAGACCCAGATGTTTAGGTTTCCAGCTTGGCTGGCCCAAGAGTTCTTCATGAGGCAAAGGAAGTGGCAGCTGGTACCCCAGGTGGAGGGCTGCCAATACAGACACTGCTTGTATTCCTCCTGGCTCCATGTGGACATTAAATCCAGCAACAGTCTGATCCCTGTGGTGAGCTATACAATGTTCTCTGCCCCAGGGAGGGGCCCCTGGGGTGGTCCACGGTCCTGCTTACTGTGCAACTGGGCCAGCTGCAGAACTGGCATGTTGCATAGGGGACACACTTTCCGAACCTCCAGCCACTTAATAAGGCACCTGCAGAATGAGACACCACAGGGGGAAGATGTCAGTCCCATGCTCACAGGACCCACGGCTGTTGTATACAGTGAGCACATCTGTTATCCAGAGTCAAAGTGTTAGAAGTCTGATGCATGGTCCAAGGTGGTGAATGCATGTCACCCGAGCCATAGCAGCCTCCAGTCTTCTACAGGTGATACTTAGAAGCCATAGTCAGCATTTTACACCTTCGGTCAACCATGACTGCTTAAAGACAACAAAGTTGCTGGGCACAGTGGCTCACACCTGTAATCCTAGCTCCTAGCTCCGGAAGGCCAAGGTGGCTGGATCACTTGAGCTCAGGGGTTCTAGACCAGCCTGAGCAAGGGTGAGACCCCCCCATCTCCACTAAAAATAGAAAAACTGGGGCGTCGCCTCTGGCTCATCGAGTAGGGCGCTGGCCCCATATACTGAAGGTCACGGGTTCAAACCCAGCCTCAGTCGAACTGCAAAAAAAAAAAAACAGAAAAATAGCCGGGCATTGTGGCAGGCACCTGTAGTCCCAGCTACTTGGGAGGCTGAGGCAAGAGAATCGCCTAAGCCAAGGAGTTGGAGGTTGCTGTGAGCTGTGTGATGCCACGGCACTCTACTGAGGGTGATAAAGTGACTTTGTCTCTAAAAAAAAAAGAAAAACTGGCTGGGCATTGTGGCAGGTGCCTGTAGTCTTAGGGCTGAGGCAAGGAGCCTCCTTGATCCCAGGAGGTTGTTTTTTTTTTTTTTTTTTGAGACAGTTTCACTTTGTCACCCTCAGTAGAGTGCCATGTCATCATAGCTCACAGCAGTGGTTCTCAATCTTCCCAATGCTGTGGCCCTTTAATACAGTTCCTGTAGGTCATGAGGTTGAAAACTGCTAGCTCACAGCAACCTCAAACTTTTGGGCTCAAGCGATTCTCTTGCCTCAGCCTCTTGAGTAGCTGGGACTACAGGCGCCCACCACAATGCCCAGCTATTTTTAGAGACAGGGTCTCACTCTTGCTCAGGGTGGTCTTGAACCTGTGAGTTCAGGCAGTCCACCCGCCTTGGCCTCCCAGAGTGCTAGGATTACAGGCATGAACCACCGCACCAGGCTGAGCCCAGGAGTTTGAGGTTACTGTGAGCTATGGTGCCATGGCACTCTACCTATGGTGACAGGAAGTAGGGAAAAAACTTTGTAATAGAATATAAAACATGAAATGGAATATTAATATGTCTGTAGGAAGGGGGAGGAGATGGCCCCATAATATTTAGACTTTATTTGATTTAGACTACAGTTTTCTTTTCTTTTCTTTCTTTTTTTTTTTTTTAGAAACGGAGTCTCATTTTATCACCCTTGATAGAGTGCAATGGAGTCATAGGTTACAGCAACCTCAAACTCTTGGGCTCAAGGGATCCTCTTGCCTCAGCCTCCCAAGTAGCTGGGATTATAGATGCCTACCACAACGCCTGGCTAATTTTTTTTTTTTTTTGAGATAGAATCTCATTTTGTCGCCCTCAGTAGAGTGCTGGGGTGTCACAGCTGACAGCAACCTCAAACCCTTGGGCTTAAGCGATTCTTTTGCCTCAGTATCCCAAGTAACTGGGACTACAGGCGCCCACTACAATGCTTGGCTATTTTTTATTACAGTTGTCATCGTTGTTCAGCAGGCCCAGGCTGGGTTCGAACCTGCCAGCCCTGGTGTATGTGGCTGGTGCTGTAGCCATTGTGCTACGGGTGCCGAGCCAAAACTATAGTTTTTTACTGAAGCCATTTTTTGAGTCAATTTTTTTTTTTTTTTTTTAGTTGAAGGTGAATGGTTTTGATTAAAACAAAATTTTAGGAGTTGGATGCTCTCACTGGAAAGTTCCAGCTAAATACCTTTGTACTGCCTGGGCTTTAAAAAGGTGTGAACTCATCTGGCTCTGTGCCTGAAGTCCTTCCATGGTGGTCACATTCCACCACCCTGACTCCTCCTAACATCACATACACACACACATATCCTCCACCCTCAGAGTGCTGCCAGCTTTCTGCATTATAGGCCAGTCACAAAGCTATCAAACTTGTCTGGCATTGTCCCCAAATCCACAACCCACAAGTTAAGTTGGTCTATGCCTCAAACTCAGGTCTCTTTAAATAATTCCACATCAGGGAGGCACCTGTGGCTCATCGAGTAGGGCGCCGGCCCCATATGCCGAAGGTGGCGGGTTCAAACCCAGCCTCGGCCGAACTGCAAAAACAGAAAAATAGCTGGGCGTTGTGGTAGGCGCCTGTGGTCCCAGCTACTCAGGAGGCTGAGGCGAGAGAATTGCCTAAGCCCAAGAGTTGGAGGTTGCTGTGAGCTGTGGCGCCATGGCACTCCACTGAGGGCGATAAAGTGAGACTCTTATCTCTACAAAAAAAAAAATTCCACACCAATACTCACTTTCTGTGGAAGGCATGCTTACATGGACAAATCCCCAACTCATCTCGAGGCTTGAAGTCTTCTAGACACACTGCACAGAGCTGAAAGACAATTCACAAGTGAGGCTAAGTATTCTCCCAGGCCACCAAGTAGAGTGTAGGCTTCTGAGGGATTTGAAGGGACTTTTAATGTCCTACAACTCAGTAAGTGAAAGAAACAGGTTCAAACAGATGAGAAGAGCCTTACACTTTCCTGTCACAAGTCTTAAAGGTGATGGGCAGACAGAAGACAACAAGAGGCAGCTCCCTCTCCTTCAGTGTCTCAGGCAGAGTGTGATTTAGGGGCATACTCAGATATGCAGGTGTAACCTAGTGTCATTTCCTGGGGCCTCTGATGCATTAACTTTCCCTAGGGTGCTTTGCCTACTAAGTAGTGCAGCCCTGGCCATCTTTTCTCCTGTTTTCATGGCACAGCCAGTAGTAGTGTGCTATTTATAGTTCCTGGGGCTGCCTACTTTGGCACTGTCCTTCTGTCAGTGTCTGTCTGTGTCATATAAAAAGTTCATAAAGACACACTAAGTTAAAACTCATGAAGTTGTGTAGATGGAGCCAGGATTGCTCTCTGACAGGTGACGAGTCTCCTCTGCTTGAAAGCAGGGCTTCTCCTTCTTATCAGAGATGCTGGGTTCCACACTACTTCTTGGGAATTTACCAGTGACCATGGACACTCTGGATCATCTCATTTACCCATTTTACAGATGAGGAAACAGAAGTGCAGAACAATAATCACTTTGCTCAAGGCCATTCAGGTGGGGAGTGGCCAGGCCTGGCTGGGGACCCAGGTCTGCTGCACCGATGTGCTCTTGCACCATTTCTGTCCCCTGCGTGAAGGCTGAACTCCTCCCTGTTTGTTTCTCTGTGTATTCCCAAGGATCCTGGTTCAGAGCATCATTATTTCTTGCCCCTGGCTTCACTGTCACCAGTTTCTTAACTTATACATCCTGGTCTTCTTAGGTTATGTGACACGATCTAGGCAGGACACATGGCTCTTGGTACCCTATATCGAGTGCCAAGAATGTTGGTCTGTTAACATCCTTAAGGGAGCTCTTGGGGCCATGTGTGTACAGCAGACAGCATCTCCACAGGAGGATGGATAACTGTGTCTTGTTAGATTTGCCATTCCCACAAGACAGCAGGAGAGTAGGGAGAGGGGCAGGACAGTGGCTGGCCTCAGGTCTCATGACATTCTGCGGAGCACTGTTCCTTTATCTGTAGAAGAGGATATGACCTGCTCCACCCCTCACAGGACTGTCATCAGCTCAGTCTGGGGGACGGGGCTGAGGATGCACTAAGGCAGTCTACTAATACCAGCTGTTTTCATTAATGTTTATGTTTGTTTTTATGGAGGCAGGATGAAAAGCTGTAGGCAAAGATAAGACACTGACAGTTTCAGCCGTGGGGTATCTTTTTGGGCCTCAGCTTCCCCTCTGAAAAGGGGGAATGATGCTTCCATCTCCTAGACTGTGAACAGGCCTTCTGGCTTCAAAAGCCAGCCTCCCTCCCAGCCTAGCTTTTTTCTTTGTTTGTTTTTGAGACAGTCTTACTATGTCACCCATGGTAGAGTGCTGTGGCGACACAGCTCACAGCAACCTCAAACTCTTGAGCTTAAGTGATTCTCTTGCCTCAGCCTCCCAAGTAGCTGGGACTACAGGCACCTGCCACAATGCCTGGCTATTTTTTTGTTGTTGTAGTTGTCGTCATCGTTTAGCAGGCCCAAGCTGGGTTTAAACCTTCCAGTCGGGTGTATGTGGCCAGAGCCCTAACCACTGAGCACAGGCACTGAGCCCCAGCATAGCCTTCTGAAAGAGGGTCAGGACTATCCTATGGAGATTTAGCACTTATCTTACTGAATCAAAAGTTGCTCATTTTTTTTTTTTCACTTAATTTTTCAGGATCCAAAATTAGCTTTGTAGTCTTTTCAAAATGGAGTGTCTACTAATGGTTATAAAAAGCTATTAAGTTCTAAATAAACAAATATGAAGACTATAATCACCTGAAAAAAAACACAAGATAAATTTTGACATGTTAAATGCTAAAGGTGACCAAAAGTCAGTGGCAATCAGAAAAAGTGAGAAGCCTCCGATATGACTTTGTAGAAGTTCCCTGAAAGCCGAAACTCACTTGACAACTTTCCTTTACAGATAATATTTTGCAAATAAGTATTGCTCTTCAGGTTTTGATGAGATTGTTTCTCCAGTGTGACTTTTTAATCACCTTTTAAAAAACTGAGATATGATTAGCATACCATAATATTTACTACTTTAAATAAGTATACAACTCAGCAGTTTTTAAGTATATATTTGTGCCAACATCACCATGATCTAATTCTAGAACATTTTCATCATCCCGTTCTCCCCCTGAAGTCCATACCCATAGGTGGTCTCTCTCCAATTCTCCATTTTCCCTAGTCTTTGGTAACCAACTACTAATCTACTTTCTGTTTTGATGGATTTCTCTATTCCAGATATTTCATACAAATGAAATCATTTAATATGAAGTCTTTTGTCTTCTTTCCCTTAGCATAATGTCTTCAATGTTCATCTATAACATGGACATAGTATCAATACTTCCCTCATTTTTATGGCTGAATAATATCCCATTGTATACATCCCATATTTTGTTTATCCATTCATCTGTTGATGGCCACTTGGGTCCCTTCTACCTTTCAGCTATTGTGAATAACCAAAACACTCGTGTACAAGTATATGTTTGAATCCCTCTTTTCCATTCTTTTGGGTGTATACCAAGTAGTGAAATTGCTGGGTCATATGATAACTCTGTATTTAACTCTGTGAGGAGCTACCAAACTGATTTTCAAAGTGACTGTACTATTTTACATTATTATCAGCACTGTATGAGGGCTATCATCATCAAAACTGATTGTCATCTTTCTTTTTTTTTATTATTTATTTTTTTGAGACAGAGTCTCAACCTGTCATGCTGGGTAGAGTGCCGTGCAGTCATAGCTCACAGCAACTTCCAACTCTTGGGTTTAAGCGATCCTCCTGCCTCAGTTTTTCTATTTTTTAGTAGAGATGGGGGTCTTGCTTTTGTTCAGGCTGGTCTTGAACTCATGAACTTAAGCTATCCACCCACCTGGGCAACCCAGAGTGCTAGGATTACAGGAATGAGCCACCTCACCCGGCATATTTATTTATTTTTGGAGACAGAGTCTCACTCTGTCACCCAGGCTAGAGTGCTAGCTCACAGCAACTTCAAACCCCTGCGCTCAAGCGATCCTTCCCTATCTCAGCCTCTCAAATAGCTGAGCTACAGGCATCTGCCACAATGTCCAGCTAATTTTCTCTATGTTTGGTAGAGATAGGGTCTAACTCTTGCTTAGACTGGTCTTGAACTCTTGAGCTTGAGGGATCCTCCTGCCCTGACCTCCCAGAGTGCTAGGATTACAGGCATGAGCTGCTGCCTCTGGCCATCATCTATTTTTTTGATTACAGCCATCATAGTGGGTGTAAAGTGGTTATTTCTCTTGGTGGTAAATGGCTAGTGAAGTTAGGCTTATTGGCCATTGTGTATCTTCTTTGGAGAAATGTCCATTCAAGGTGGGCTCCAAATATTTGTATGCTGATTTAAAAATAAATTCAGGAGGCTTGGTGCCTGTGGCTCAACAGGCTAAGGCGCCAGCCACGTACACCTGAGCTGGCGGGTTCGAATCCAGCCCGGGCCCACCAAACAACAATGATGGCTGCAAACAAAAAATAGCCGGGCGTTGTGGCGGGCGCCTGTAGTCCCAGCTGCTTGGGAGGCAGAGGCAGGAGACTCGCTTGAGCCCAGGAATTGGAGGTTGCTGTGAGCTGTAATGCCACATACTCTATCCAGGGTGACAGCTTGAGGCTCTGTCTCAAAAAAATAAAAAATAAATAAAAAAAATAAATTCAGGAATGTGATTTATAAGGAGACTGATCAATAATCTTACAAAGACCAAGCAGTGGGCGGTGCCTGTGGCTCAAAGGAGTAGGGTGCCGGCCCCATATGCTGGAGGTGGCGGGTTCAAACCCAGCCCCGGTCAAAAACTGCAAAACAACAACAACAAAGAACAAAACCAAGCAGGCTTAAATTTCCTCCTACGTAAGAGAAGGACAAGGCAGGACTCACACAGCCATCTCCTAATTGGAGCAAAAGGAAGAGTGGGGTAAGAATGAGGAAAAGATGTCCTTCACGCCACTCCACACACAGCTCTCTAACATCATTACCTTTGTGCACTCTCTTTCTATGGCGAGCAGGACACAGCAGGGCCAGAGTATGTCTGCCACACAAATCCTCACTTCCTGCCTGACCCAGAAAGCTGACCTAAAGATATCTCTTCCTGGATATCTCTTCCTTGTATAGTTAGAATTCTAATTGCTGCTGAGATGCAGAGGCAAGAAGGTTCTCCTTTCCTTTCTGTATATACAGGCAATACTAGCATGATGGAAGAAAAGAAGGTCCCAAATGTGTTCAAATATGGAAGCCCATGACTGGCTGCATGACTATACAATGGACACAGGTGCAGGGTTCTGCAAGGCTATGTATGTTCTGATTGGCCCATATGGCCACTACAGGTGGGTAAGGCCTTCTCTGCTGGAGTAGCAGAGCAGAGGCTGCCTTATCTGCCCAGGTGACATGCCAATATGCTCAATGGCTAGAAGAGACTGAGGCTGAGACTCATGTAGTCTGGTGTTTGTGGTGGTGTGGCAAACAAACCAACCTAGCTATCTAAGAGTGACTTCACCATCCATTTTCAGGCACTCTGGATGGCCTCTCTGGATGGCACCCAAGGCCTAACTTAGGTGACCTTTCCTCTTATTACCCTCTAAAGTCTCCATTATAAAAGCTCAAAGCAAGACCCTCTGGGAGGGGGAAGAGAAATAGAGAAGGAGAAGAAAATGTAGCCATACGCAAATTAATAACTATGATCAGGTCATGTTTTCTTTCCAGACATGGAACATAAGGCCAAACCAGTAGGGTTGCAAGCCTCTTCTTGGGGGTCATCAGAATTATGCCATACCCTAATTTCTAGATGGACTGCTACATGCCACAAGATAGCTGGCCTTCTTACTTTTATGAGATAGACTAGTGCCTCCTTGATCAAATTCTACTGGGTATACCAAAGGTTGCCAAATATACACACATACATACATAGGGAAATTGGGAAATTGTAGCTAAATGTACCTTAATTTACAAAATATTCTTTCCAAGATATTATAAAATATTTACAAAATATTTCTCTATGTATTGATATATAAACATAAAATATAATATGAGCTCGTTAATTTTTTCTCATATGGTGATCTTTGGGACACCCTGTAGAAAAGTTACACTACTGAAAGGAACTAAAAGGTTACTTGATAAGAAAAGTGTAAAGATGCTGGCCTGCAACTCCTAGTGGCCACCTCCCCTCACATAAGTATGAGGACAAAATCCCCATGCAGGAAGCAGAGTGAGACAGGGGATATACTGTGACTTCCTGAATCCAACCTTGTCTAAAGCCAGTCCTTCCTTTGACTTCTCAGTAAGTTGCCTTTATCTCTCAAGTCATTCTGATTTGGCTTTGTCACTTGCTATTAGAAAAGCCTTGATCAGTATGGTGACATTTATCTCAAAGGTACTCACTTGACAGTCCTAATTACCCAGTAAAGTCCAAGAAAAAAGGGTTTGAGATAGTCCCAAATAGATGCTTTGTTCTGGGCACTAAAATTCTGTATGGCAGCAAAAACCAACCAACCAACCATCCAACCAAATAACCACACACAACTATTTATAATAATATACTGTTCAAAATATGTTATAAAACTGGTTCTGATTCTGGCTAAGATGAGTAAACATATGCAACCCATTCTTTCCCACTGTGTGCAAAGTATTCCCAGGCAGAATACAGGAGGTTTAAAAAAATTCTTATCTTGGGCAGCGCCTGTGGCTCAGTGAGTAGTGCCAGCCCCAAATACCAAGGGTGGCAGGTTTGAACCTGGCCCCGGCCAAACTGCAACAAAAAATAAGCGTTGTGGTAGGCGCCTGTAGTCCTAGCTACTCGGGAGGCTAAGGCAAGAGAATCACCTAAGTCCAAGAGCTGGAGGTTGCTGTGAGCTGTGATGCCACAGCACTCTACTAAGGGCGACAAAGTGAGACTGTCTCTAAAAAAATAAAGAAATAAAAATATGTCTGATGGTTAAAAGAAAAACATATAACTATTGTCTGATGGAATGTTCAATGTATATAGATGTAATATGATAGCTATTATATAAATAGGGGACGGAAAAGGGATCTATATAGTGGTAAGGTGCACATTCCAATTCAAGTGCTAAAAAATTGATTCTAAATATTTATGTATGCATTTATTTTTTGTAGGGTCTGGGTCTTGCTATGTTGCCCCGGCTGGTCTTCAATTCCTGGCCTTAAGTGATCATCCTGGCTCAGCCTCCCAAAGTGCTAAGATTACAGATGTCAGCTACCATGCCCAGTCCTAAATATTTATTTTGTAATTCCTAAAGCAACCATTAAAATATTATAGAAAGAGATAAAATAAAAATGACAATAGGTGAATTAAAATGAAAGATTTAAAAAATGTTCAAATAACCCAAAAGACAAAAAAAAGGGAAAGAGAATGAAAGAGAAAAAAGAAGACAAATAATAAAATGGTAGACCTAATACTAAACACATATACATGCTTTAAATACACTAATTAAAAGACATTGGTACACTGAAAAACAACAGATGACTTAACCATATACTATCTATAAGAAAAGTCATTTCATGCCTGTAGTACCAACTACTTGGGAGGCTGAGGCAGGAGGATCGCTTGAACTCTGGAGTTTGGGTTTGCTCTGAGCTAAACTGATGCCATGGCACTCTGGCTTGTGCAACAAAGTGAGACTCCGTCTCCAAGAAAAAACAATTAATATAATTTTTTATAATATGATATAATATTACATAATATAATCTACCTAACATAATTATAGATTATAAATGAAATATAATTATAGATTAAATCTATATAATTATAGATTAAAAATGAAAGGATGGAAAAACACGTATTATGCCAACATTAATTAAAAGGAAGCCAAAGTGGCTAAATTAATATCAGACAAAGGTTTCAAAGCAAAGGAAATTGCCAAAGGGGAAGAGAAATCTTGATTATTATTATTATTATTTTTCTTTTTAGAATTCATGATTATTAAAGAGCTACTTTTCTTTTTGCAGTTTTTGGCCAGGGCTAGTTTTGAACCCGCCACCTCCGGCATATGGGGCCAGCCCCCTACTCGTTGACCCACAAGCACTGCAGGGGAAGAGAAATCTTAATAAAAGGGTCAATTCACTAAGAAGATCTAAAAATCCTAAATGTGTATATACTTAATAACAGAGCTTCAAATAAATAAATAAATAAAAGGAAAGAAATAACGAGTTCATAAGACTGGAAGACTCAATGTGGTATAGATCAATCCTCTCCAAATGTATTTATAGATTTAATACAATACAAATCAAAATCTTGGAGATATCTTATTGCAGATATAGACAAGCTGATGCTACAATTTACATGAAAGGGCAAAAGAACTAGACTAGCTAATATAATTTTGGAAAATAATAAAGATAGAGGAATTACACTTTCTGATTTTAAGACTTAACTATAAAGTTACAGTAATCAAGACACTGTGGTACTGATGAAGTAATAGGCACATAAATCAAGGGAATGGAATACAGAATCCAGATGTACAGTCACAAAATATGGCCATTTGATTTGCTGAAGGCACAAAAGAAATTCAATGGAAGAAGCAACTCACCATAATCAGAGCTGGGGATACTGTAGTGAACAAATCAAAGCCTAGATACAAATGGCCAGATTTAGAGAAACTGGAAATTGGTGGATACAGCTGGGATACTTACTCTGATACATAAAGATGCAACTCAATGTACTTATTCAGGATAAAGGTTCTAAATTAATGGGTCAACCCAGTAAGGACAACCTCTGTTCCAATAATCCTAGTAAGAATTTAATCTTTTCATTTATGGTCATCAAAAAGATTCCAAAGAGAAAAATAGATCATCTTCTATTACTTGTTAATTTTGGTCATAGGTCCAAATTAACTTTGGGGAAAAGTTAAAAATCAAATAGTAATTGATCCTTGAGTTTAATCCAAGATTAGGTATAAAGTACTATTAATCAGTAACATATCAACTCTTTGAAAAAAATATGCAGGGGCAGTGCCCGTGGCTCAGTGGTTATGGTGCTGACCACATACACCGAGGCTGGCGGGTTCGAACCTGGCCAACACAACAATGACAACAAAAAAATAGCTGGGCGTTGTGGTGAGCGCCTGTAGTCCCAGCTGCTCGGGAGACTGAGGCAAGAGAATTGCTGAAGCCCAAGCGTTGGAGGTTGCTGTGAGCTGTGATGCTATAGCACTATACCCAGGGCAACAGCCTGAGACTCTGTCTTTAAAAGAAAAAAATGCAGAAAGAACGAAAGAGCAAGAGCAATAGATGATTTCAAAGTATTTAACAATAATGTAATTATTATTATTCAAATAACTTCACAAATTAACATTTTTTTTTTTTGAGACAGAGTCTCACTATGTAGCCCTCGGTAAACTGCTGTGGCATTACAGCTCATGGCAACCTCAACCTCTTTGGCTTAAGCGATTCTCTTGCCTTAGCCTCCCAAGTTGCTGGGACTACAGGAGGCCGCCACAACGCTGGGGTATTTTTTGGTTGTAGTTGTCATTGTTGTTTGGCAGGTCTGGGTTAGATTCGAACCTGCCAGCTCTGGTGTATGTGGGTGGTGCCCTAGCCTCTGAACTATAGGTGCCGAGCCCAAATTAACATTCTTTGAAGAGACTGGCAAGGTAACTTCACCACGTTGGGATACATAAGACACAGATATTACAATGTACAGCTTTCCAAGTCCTTGCTTTAAGCACCGATTCAAAAACTCAGAAAGGGAGCAAAAGAAGGGACAATAAAAGTAAAAATTCAGAACATTTGTTACCAGAGGCAACACAAGGAATAGAATTAAAAGGATTCTTTTTTTTTTTTTTTTTTGAGCCTCAAGCTGTCACCCTGGATAGAGTACGGTGGCATCACAGCTCACAGCAACCTCCAATTCCTGGGCTCAAGAGAGTCTCCTGCCTCCGCCTCCCAAGTAGCTGGGACTACAGGCGCCCGCAACAATGCCCGGCCATTTTTTGATTGCAGGTGTCATTGTTGTTTGACGGGCCCGGGCTGGATTCGAACCCACCAGCTCAGGTGCATGTGGCTGGCGCCTTAGCCCGTTGAGCCACAGGCGCCCAGCCAGAATTAAAAGGATTCTTACAGACAATCTTTACATAGCAGGATACACACACTCAAGTTTGTACTCAAGCATCATATCGCAAGCACCTGTGAACCAACCATGCTACTTAATAGCTAAACAATCCCAAGGTTCATATTTCTATGTACCCCTATTCCATCCCTGTCTCTCACCCTCCCAAACCCCTATCCCTATGATATAACTACTGCCTTTTTTTGTGCCATTGGTAAGAAGGAAATATTTGGAATCATTCTCAAAGGTGAAATTGGTGAAAACTCATCTTGAGAAGAAAAACTAATTTGTGCCTATCGTCTATTCATATAGCATGGACAGCAAGCAGCATCTCTGCTGTGAAACCTTAGATTGGCACCATCTCTATTAAAAGCATGAGTTATATTACTTCCCCCCACCCTTTTTTTAAGATATGGAGTCTTGCTCTGTGACCTACGCTGGAGTACAGTGGCACAATCACAACTCACTGCAGCCTTGAACTTCTGTCTCAGCTTCCTGAGTAGCTGGGACTATAGGTATGTACCACCATGCCCAACTAATTTTGAGTTTATTTTAATTTACTTTTTTGGAGATAGGGTCTTATTCTGTTGCCTGGGTAGAGTGTAGTGCTGTTATCAGGCTCATTGCAACCTCAAGCTCCTGGGCTCAAGTAATTCTCCTGCTCCAGCATTCCAAGCAGCTGGAACTACAGGAGTAGTTAACCACATCTAGCTATGTTTTCTTATTTTTTTGTAGAGAAAGGATCTTGCTGTTGCCAGGCTGGTCCCCAACTCTTGGCCTTAAGTGATTGTCTCATGTTAGCCTCCCAAATTACTGCGACTACAGGTGTGAGCAACCACGTCCAGCCTTAGCTAATTAAAAAAAAAAGTTTTTTACAGGTAGAGTCTTGCTATATTGCCCAGAGTGGTCTTGAACTCTGAGTATCAAGTGACCCTCCTGCCTCAGTCTCCTAAGTGGCTAGGATTCCAGGTGTGAGCCTGACTTATATTACTCTAGTAAAGCCTTCACACAATTGACTTTTATGTGCTCTCACCCTCAAATATTTTATTAACCTGATCAAAACGGGGCTTCTTTTCAGCTTCTGACAATAAAGGTGGTTAAGCATACCATAGTATACTGCTTCTACTAAAACACAGCTCAAGAAAAGATTACTTATAAGTAACTTACCTCATGTAAATTCAGTTCTTTTACTTTCTCTTTTAATATAACCTGTAAGACAAAAAAGTATGTTCTTATGCATAAATTTGTAATTTAAAAAGTTTCTCATTATACTCACAGATCTTTTTTGTGTGTATATATTTTATTACCTCCCTATTCAATACTGGAGGAAATTTCTTTTGCAGTTTGAGACAGATCATTTTAGCAACATTCTTTTATTTTTATTTATTTATTTCTTTTTGTAGAGACAGAGTCTCATTTTATCGCCCTTGGTAGAGTACTGTGGCGTCACATAGCTCACAGCAACCTCCAACTCCTGGGCTTAGGCAATTCTCTTGCCTCAGCCTCCCCAGTAGCTGGGTAGCAACATTCTTTTAATCTGAGTAATAATGCAATATTCTCCTGAAAAGCAATTTTAAAATTTCTTTGAAAGTAAGTTTTGGGTAAAAACATTAACATATACCCTTCTAGGCTTGGCGCCTATGGCTCAAGGTGCTAAGGTGCCAGCCACGTACACCTGAGCTGGCCGGTTTGAATCCAGCCCAGGCCCGCCAAACAACCATGATAGCTGCAACCAAAAAATGGCTGGGTGTTGTGGTGGGCGCCTGTAGTCCCTGCTACTTGGGAGGTGGAGGCAGGAGACTCGCTTGAGCCCAGGAATTGCAGGTTGCTGTGAGTTGTGATGCCATAACTCTATCCAGGGTAACGGCTTGAGGCTCTGTCTCAAAAAAAAAAAAAATAAATAAAATAAAATAAAAAATAAAAAAATACATGTCCTTCTAGACTAACTGCTAATATGAAGGGAAAATAAATGAAGTTGATTGCCTCATGATTCAGTTTAACACAGCATTGCCTGATGGGACTGACTGATTAGTAATATAAAAAAAGATTAGAAAATCAATCTAGGCTCGGCGCCCGTAGCACAGTGGTTCCAGTGTCAGCCACACGCACCGAGGCTGACGGGTTCAAACCCACCCCGGGCCAGCTACACAACAATGACAACTGCAATAAGAAAATAGCTGGGTGTTGTGGCGGATGCCTGTAGTTCCAGCTACTTGGGAGGCTGAGGCAAGAGAATTTCCTAAGCCCAAGATTTGGAGGTTGCTGTGAGCTGTGACGCCACAGCACTCTACTGAGGGAGACAGGGTGATACTGTTTCAAAAAAAAAAAAAAAAGAAAAAGAAAATCAATCTAAATTTTGGAAGTTTTGATTATTATTAAATCATAAAGAGGTAGATCATGTATACATTAATGCATTTATGTGCTGATTTCACATACAATTTGGAATGCTTACATCGTACTAGTTAATATATCCCTCACCTCATTTAATTATTGTGTTAAGACATTTATACCCTATACTTAATAGATCTGACATGTACCCTTGCAATATGCACCATAGGTGTGATTTTTCCATTCACCCTCCCTCCATCTAACCTTCCAACTTTCCTCCCATTCCCCACCTTCATCCTGGGACATAGTTGTGATCTATTATTCATATGAAAGTGTGAGTGATTGTAAATTGGTTTTATAATAGTACTGAATACACTGGATACTTTTCCCTCCATTCTTGAGATACTTTACTAAGTAGGATATGTTCCAGCTCCATCCATATAAACATAAAAGATGTAAAGTCTCCATCTTTTTAAAGGCTGCGTAATATTCCATGGTAGACATATACCATAATTTATTAATCCATTCATGGGTTGATGAGCACTTGGGCTTCTTCCATGACTTGGCTAATATGAATTGAGCTGCAATGAACAATCTGGTGCTAATATATTTGTTATAAAGTGATTTTTGGTCTTTTGGATATACACCTAGTAGTGGAATTGCAGGATCCAATGGCAGGTCTACTTTTAGATCCCTGAGTATTCTCCATACTTCTTTCCAAAAAGGACGTATTAGCTTGCATTCCCACCAGCAGTGCAAAGTTTTGCTTATTATTATTATTTTTTTTACAGTTTTTGGTAGTGGCCAGGTTTGAACCCCCCATCCCTGGTATATGGAGCCGGCGCCCTGCTCCTTGAGCCACAGGCGCTGCCCAGTTTTGTTTATTATTATACATCAATGTTCTCAGTAAATTTTGATCTACCTAGAGTTACGGTTTTGTTTTTGTTTTTGAGACACAGCCTCAAGCTGTCACCCTGGATAGAGTGCCGTGGCATCGCAGCTCACAGCAACCTCCAATTCCTGGGCTCAAGCAAGTCTCCTGCCTCCGCCTCTCAAGTAGCTGGGATTACAGGCGCCCGCCACAATGCCCGGCCATTTTTTGGTTGCAGCCGTCATTGTTGTTTGACAGGCCCGGGCTGGATTCGAACCCGCCAGCTCAGGTGTACATGACTGGCGCCTTAGCCCGTTGAGCCACAGGCACCGAGCCTACCTAGAGTTATGTTAATGGTTTGAATTTTAAAAATTCAAAATTAGGTTTTGTCTCTAATCTGACTCTGTGGTGATTACACAGCAGTTAAAATTAATGTCAAGTGATAAGAAGGTAGGTAACTGAAACATTTTCTGAGAATAAACACAGCTTATTAGAGTTCCATTTCATCTTAAAAGTGAAAAAAATAGGGAAGTAAAATTTGGGGAAAATCTCTAATTGGGGTATCTTACATTCCCTAAGTAAAAATGGTTTTGTCGGCAAAGCACATTTTCAGAAATCACAACCAGAAGCTATCATCCAGCTGTACAGGATGTTCTACTAAATTTTCTATTCAGTATATTTTAAAGATAAAATTTATAGTCTGTCTTGTGACTTGAATAGTTCTATCAGTCAATTTCATCTATTAAGTGACTGCCAAGGTCAATTTTACTTTCTAGTTAGGCTACATACAAACATTCTGTATGTTGTCAAGATTATGATACAACTCAGTGAAAAAGATTCATTCATTGAAAAAACTAAAACATTTAACTCTGATTATGAATCCCACATGAGATCTATGGGGAAGAGTGTGGGGTTACACCAGTTCAGTGTGTATATCTAGGCAATTTGCCAGTGAGCTCAGATTTCAAAGATACATGCACAAAGAGACAGAAAGACAAGCAGTATTAAAATGGTGACATGGTCCTGTTTTAGCAAGGTTTAAGAACTACCACTTTTAGCAAGGTTTAAGAACGAAATAAGCTGAAGTTGCCTCCCACTCCAAAACTAAAGGTAACAAATTTTATGCTTAGTGTCAAAAGAAGATCAAGAAAAATCTCGGCCCACTGTTTTATGTCATTGGTAAAAAGAAAATGTAACGTGGAAGAAAAAATTACTTTGACCTTCAAGAAAGCTAAGTTTATTAACTTAAAGAACAAATCAATGTGTTAAAAGCTGTGATTCAGGTTTGTAGACTTCTAGTGGGTAATGTAAGCTAACATTTAGATCACTGTAACATAGTTGGTCATTTCTGAGGAACTGCTATGTCTGCTAATGGAGAAGGAGAGAAAAAATTAACTTAATGATTTCTCCGAACTCCATTACATTAAGTATTTCTCTTTAGCAAAATGTTGGTTTAAGTTTCCTGTTATATTATTGTATTATCTGAACTGTTTATAGTTTCAAATAATACTTATGAAAGAAGAAATTACTTAAGAAAATGAAGGTTTATACTGCAAGCTGACAGATAAAATGCTAAAATAAACACAAGTAAATCCAGTCCAAGTGGATTTGGAATGAGTGGAATCTGAGTTCTCAGTTTTTGGGGGAAAAAACCTAAAAGTCAATTTGAATTAAATTTCTCACCTGTTTGTAGGCATAAAATTCTTTGTGTGCTTGATGTCTTAGCCTAAAAGACAGAAATGAGCAATGCAATATTAAAATTTCCAATATGATAAATTGAAAAAAGAGAAAAACCTTCTGACTTGTAGTATTAATTTATAGGATTTAAATGATATAAATTAGAATTATCCTGGAATATGCACAAATGGCATATCTCTTACCATGTAGGAGGAAGTACTCAGTGAACCATAAAACATTACCCAAATATAAGTTGAACTGAAATCTAATTAAAGTAAAATCTCAAAACAAATATTTTAATGATGTCTCAATTCTTTTCTATTGATGATACTACACTTGTTTCAATAATACTATTTATTTATTTATTTTTTTGAGACAGAGCCTCAAGCTGTCACCCTGGATAGAGTGCCGTGGCATCACTGCTCACAGCAACCTCCAATTCCTGGGCTCAAGCGAGTCTCTTGCATCCGCCTCCCAAGTAGCTGGGACTACAGGCGCCTGCCACAGTGCTTGGCCATTTTTTGGTTGCAGCTGTCGTTGTTTGGCGGGCCCGGGCTGGATTCGAACCTGCCAGCTCAGGTACGCATGGCTGGCGCCTTATCCCATTGAGCCACAGCTAGAAATTATTAAAATGTATCTGGCTTAATAACATAATTGAGAGTTTCGTGAAGAGGGTTATAAATATTATACTTAAATTCTACTTGTGTAACTTGTTTTTCTCTTCTTT
>CAUYRH010048808.1:0-10292 GCA_963574655.1 Perodicticus potto | reverse complement strand
AAAAAAAAAAACAAAAACAAACTGCCATGAAACTGCTTTACCCCAAACTTTGATCCATGAGTGTAATCAGGTTACCTATCAGGGCAACTGAAGTTTAGCCACGTGAACAAATTCCAGTTTTGTCAGAAGAAATTTGGATCCAGTTGTCTTTTGCAAGCTGGTGAGTTGTGTTACTATCTCATGGCTGGAGTTCAGAGATAAAATCCATTGGAACTTTGTGTTCATGTGTGTGAGAATGTATGTTTAGATATGTTCTGTGTATGTCCAGTATATCCATGTTTTGTATGCTTGTGCCCAACTGGTTCTGGACTGGCTTATGAATAAGGGAGTGCTCATAAACTAATGAAACCCAAATGTTTTTCTAGTTCATGTAAATTTAGCAATCTTTGGCAAATAGGCTGGGTTTTTAAAAAAATATGTATTATTGGTATAATAAGAACTTTAAAAAGTTTTCCAATTGTCAGCACACATTTTTGTCTGGGTTTTACTGGACATGTTTGCATTCTTAGGGAGTCAGGGTTTTAAACCAATGTTATGAAATCATAAACTCAGCCTAAGTCAAAATTATGTTTATATGATTTTTGATAAGTAAGGTAAATTTAAAATGATAATAGCTAAATCTCCCGAGTTATTAACAAAAATATCTATGTGTTTAACAGTAAGGTTCTTAATGACATATGTGCCTAAAATGCAAATACAAGCATCAGTGAATTAGAATAAATAAAACATCAAGTAAATAGAGCACAAAATCAGAAACTTATGGCCAGAGGTTCTTGAAAATATTTTGGTGTTTATCTTTTAATCTTAGCTGCAGACGCAGCATCTTCTACTGATACTGCCTGTAGAAAGGTACACATAAAATATGTTTCTAACTCTCTTTTTTTTGAGACAGAATCTCACTATGTCTCCCCCAGTAGAGGGCTGTGACTTCGTAGCTCACAGTAACCTCAAACTATTGGGCCTTAAGAGATTCTCTTACCTCAGCCTCCCAAGTACTGGGACAATAGGCGCCTGCCACAACACCTGGCTATTTTTTGTTATTGTTGTTGTAGTTGTCAGTGTTGTTTGGCAGGCCCGGTGTAGGTGGCTAGCAGCCTAGCCGCTGAGCTACACGCACCGAGCCTAATTCTTTCTTTCTATCAGCAGTCATTAACAGTACTGTGAGAGGTTCAAAGCTGTCCTACAAATTGTAGTCATAAGAACTTAAATTGGAAGCTTTAGTTTTCCCCTGGTCTTGTCCACTCTTGATTTGTCCTACTCTTTATAAGCTGGCTGGTTATGTGTACATTATGTTGTTACAGCAAAGTTTTGGCCTTGGGAAAAACTCCCTAAACTGTTCATTTTAGTATAGTTTACTTTAAGATAAACAAAATAGTTATTAAGATCCAGGGAGAATCTCAAAACTGTCTTACTCTTTGGAAACAGGTCATGTACTCAAGTTTACATTTAAGTTGGAAAATGTTTTGACACTACTTAGATTGTTTTAAAATAGAGTCATCTTGATCCTCATGTAAGAAAAAAAACATGTTACAACTCTGTGTCATTGTTTGAGTGCTAGGGATTGGTGCTGAGGGTTTTTGTTTTTTTTTTTTCCAGTCTACAGGCAAGTGATATCCTCTTGATAGGGCTCAGAAAACTACCCTAAAACGAAGGTCTCGGAAGGGAAAGTTCTCTGACTTCTCTTGTTCCTGCCTCTTGGTCCCATTCTTTTCTGAGGCTAACCATAGGAACCAAAATCTCTCTTCCCCAAGGCAGATCATAAAAACCAGAACCCTAAAAAAAAAAGACAAGAACTTTTTTTTCTGAAAGCTAACCATAAAACCTAAAATTGTTCTATGTAAAAACTACCATGAGTAATTAACCAACCTATGTAAAACCCTCATCCCCAAAAGAGCCCTGCCCACCCCCAGGAAGAAGGAATGCACACTCAGAGGGGCCAAACAGGATCCAGACCCAAAGGAATTCCGGGTTCCATCACTAAGTCTCTTAGCATTGGCTCACACCCTTTGTGGTCCAATCATGTTTCCACACAGCTTTCCATACTTTTTTTTTTTTTTTGGAGACAAAGTCTCACTTTATTGCCCTCGACCCTAAACATCAAAATGGACAATTTCTGCTGTATCTTTGAGTGTTCTTTCTGAAGGCTTCCATATATAAGTTTGTGGGTTTTCCTCCTATTAATTAATCTGCCTAATGTGAATGATTTTTCAGCAAATGTTTATGGGGACAGTAGCCTTTGCTCCCTACAGTGCAGTTAAATTTTGAGGGGCCAGGGACATGCGACCCCAACAATGTTGTGTTGTTTTTTTTTTATTGTTGGGGATTCATAGGATCCCAACGATGTTAACAGATTTGTTTGGGAATGTGGTGTTTTGGAAGAATCTAATTAGTTAACACCTCTAAACACCCAAAAGGTCTACTGTGTTCACAAACTAGAAAAGATGTTATGCTGTTCAAAATTACAAGTCTGACTAGAATATTCACATTTGTTTTCTTGGTAATTATGAATTTTTTTTTTTGAGACAGAGTCTCACTCTGTCACCCTCAGTAGAGTGCTGTGGCATCACAGCTCACAGCAACCTCCAACTCTTGGGCTGAAGTGATTCTCTTGCCTCAGCTTCCCACATAGCTGGGATTACAGGCGTCTGCCACAACGCCTGGCTATTTTTGTTGCAATTGCCACTACTGTTCTAGCTGACCAGGGCCAGGTTCAAACCTGCCACCCTCAGTATATGGGGGCCAGCGCCCTACCCACTGAGCCACACGCACCACCCAGTAATATTTATGAATTTTAAAACAGTAATTAAAACTATATTTTGATACTTGGTCTGTGCTATGTATAAAAATGGCTAACAAATAATTTATGATGATAATGAGAATCTAAATAAACTGCTAAGATAAATAAATTAGACAAAATAAATAGGATTAATACAAATGAAATTTAAATGTAATTTAGAATCTTTAAAGTTTTATCATATTAAAAAACATTCATTAAATGCTTGTGTCATTTCCAGTTAACAGAGAAATTATATTATAAAAATATGTTTTATAAAAATTTATTATAGGGCAGCACCTGTGGCTCAAAGGAGTAGGGCGCCAGCCCCATATACCAGAGGTGGCAAGTTCAAACCTAGCCCTAGCCAAAAACAAACTGCAAAAAAAAAAAAAAAAAAATTATTATAAGATGCTTCTGATCTATAGAATACTGATATGTGACAGGAAATTCAGGGTTTCCTGCTTCTTAAGTTTTCATTTAAAATTTAAAGTTACTAAAAATAAAAGTTCTAGTCAATACCTATGATGCTATATATGAAGTATACCAAAGAATAAGGTACGTTTTAAGAAGAAAATTTCTCAGAGACATAAAATGTTTTCTTATTAAAAATATATGCATATAATTTCATCTAATTCAGAGATTATTAAAGGTTGATTCAAAATATAAATTTAAGAAGGAAATAGAAACAAGATGGAAAAGTAACTAGTAAAACCAGAGGAAGATATATCAAAGGACAGTGAATATGGAAACATATTTTTGGTAAGAAAGGTTAAACAGAAGGGAGAAAAATATTGTACGGGAAAGGATCATAGACGAAATTTTTTTTTGTCCTAAAATAACTAGTTATTTAAGAAATGGGAAATTGAGGACAAAACAGAAAGTTTAAGTTATGTTGATGATTTGTCCAAGTTGTTATGATCTGGGCAAGAAAAGGTTCTTAGCAGGGAATTTATGAAGGAATTTTGTATGTGATTAAGTTGGCTATAATAAAAAATTTTTTTGGTTAAAACAATGAAGTTTTCTTAAAATGTCAATTTTTCTCTTAATGAAATTACAGATGAATTAATTTTCATTATATTTTTTTAATTAAAAAAAGACATATCTTGAAAGCTCAATTCTTATGTCTTATTGATTCTAACTTTTTTCTCCATTAAAAAAGGAGATGGTAACTCTCATCTTCAACTTTTCATCAGCTCCCGTGATTTTTTTTCCCCATCTGTTTCTATTTTTATAGCCTAATGTTAGAATGTTTTTCTTAAAGGTTTAAGAAAACAGTGTTTTCCTCCAATATAACTTAATATTAGTTTCTTGATCTTTCTTGTGTGTCTAAATTATTTAATAAGGTCAGAAAATTTCTCATTCTGTGAAGTTATTTGCTTCCCCATTCAAAGTACTAGTTTTTCTTATTCACATTCATGACTAATATACTATCCTCATGACCCTCAACATACTCTTACTAATTCAAGTGCCCTTTTACTCAGTTTTTTTTTTCCTTTAAATCAGTTTAAACTTCCAATTATCCAAATGGGTTCCTATAAAAAACAAACAAAAAGGCAATCTCACTACAGAAGGTTTTTCTTTATCTTTTTGGTAACTTGCTGAAAGAAACAAAGATTTTATTCTTTATCAAGATAATTCCTGTGTCATCTTTATTAACTTTTTGACTAACAGAAAAACTAAATTATAAAGGTGAAGGTTTACATCTATGTAACCTTCTGTATTGCCTTAAATTCTTTTGATGACTACCACTCTTGCTTAAATAAACAAACATTACTTTATAATGCTGTGATTCTACTTGAACAAATGTCTTAAACCTTCATAATTGGACAGACTTTCAAAAAACAAATCTAAATTCAGTCCTTTTAACCTCAAAATTACTTTTTATAGTAGAGCCACTAAAAGTCCAAGAGAAACTTAAGAAGCTACTTGGTATGTTAAAACCCTATGGAAAGCATTGCCAAAATATGAAGTAATATTTCACTTTCATTGGGTTGTATCTATATACATCTACTATGAATATCTATTACAAAACTGTAAGAAATTCCTAAAATTCTAACGTGACTTGGTATATATTATCAATAATTATATATACTAAATTGTTGTGTGCTATAGAAATAACCAAATCTCCTTTATGTCTTTAACCATGACTTTTCTAAGACTTTTATCATCCACAGACAGTTATTTTACTTTGATTCTTCTCAGACAACAGTTCATAATCAACTACAGTCCAAGATCTGCTTCTGTAAGAAGTTATGGAAAGAACCGAAATGTATTTATGACTTCTTAAAACATCACTGATTCTCTTCATTTTCCAGAGTCAAGACAAGTTTTAAGTATATAGCAAAGTTTACCTGTTATTTCCAGGACAAAAAACTATTGTACCCATTGGGCCCAACTTGTTAGTCCTTGCCAAAACCTTGCTACCAAAACTACAAACACCCTCCCTCTAGGCCCAGGGACTATTGCGGAAGAAGGGCGTGCAAGATTGTAAGGGCCAACTCCGAGGGATGGAATTAGTTCAGATCAAGGACGGACCCACAGAAGCCTAAACAAATACTAAATGAGAGACTTTGCCTTTCTGGGCCATATAGTCCAAACATCCATCCCAACCATACAGAATTTCCTGCTACTCATAGTCTTAAATCTTCCTGAGTATAATTGTTCTCAGCTATGGGGTTTATGCAAATAGAGATATAACAAAAAATGTATTGGCCACCACGTTAAAAAAATTACTAAAGAGACTAAACTATTGTGACCTAACAAAAGTCTCTAAATTCTTTAGCATAAATGGTACATAATGCTTATGTTTTATATAACAAATTGCTGTAAGTCTACAATTAAACCCCAAAATACAGTAGCTCAACACTTACAGATAAATTAACTTCCTAGCCTTGCCTTAGACATTTGGTATTTATTCCTAGGTTACCTAAAAGGTTTTATAGAGTTCATGAAAGAGCTCATGAGTGCCTGTCCACCTCCAGTCCCATATAGCCTGGAACATTTAATTGGCTGTAAGCCCTTTTTGGTTCCTAAGTCCCCTTGGCTACAAGGGTCCCACCGAGGGCCTGGATGGACCCAGGGCAGGTAGCCACACCACTCTGGCAACGATGGGACAAAGTAAGAGTTTGGTTATTGATACTATCTCTGGCAGACTCTGGCCAAAAGGGAGGAATTGTAAACTAAAATAAAATCTTGAGCCTCCTCCCCCTCATACCAGCTGACTGAATGGACCCCTCTTAGCCAAGGGGACCCCAGAAATACACTAAGCCTTTGTTGCTAGCCATGAGAAGGGAGGTCAGACATGCCTCATCGGGCCCTCCTCCCTTCTTGGAGGTATCCTTTGTAACTCATTAGAAGGCTGAAGGCTATGCCAGGCAAAGCTTAAACAACACCTGCAGGTCCTCAATTGACTTAACAGATCACTTGAGTCTGGGGTATGTCTGGTGACTTGTCTCTAATTAACAGGCTTTCTTATCTTAGCTTAAAACATTCCAAGCCTTTAGACAACACTTCATTTCTTTAAACAATTACAAATCAAAGATCTCTTTAAGCCCAGCTATAACCTGTAAGCTCCCCAACCCCACTTTGAGATGTTCCACCTTTTGGACCAAACCAATGTATACCATTCATGTATTGATTTATGACTGTGTGTGTAATTCCTGTCTCTCTGAAATGTATCAAAGCAAACTGTAACCCAATTAGAGCAAGTCCACTTTCTTAAGGCTTTTGGGGCATGGCTCTGGGCCACGGTCCTCAAGGCCCAGAATAAACCTCTTTAAATTGTTTTACAGCGTTTGGGTTATTTGCCACAAAGTGCTCCTCCTTTTCTAAGACTTTTTCAGCCCACAGTGATTTCTCCTTCCTCTGGGCTCCCACTTGCTCTGTCAGTGTCTCTCATTAAGTGGCTAATCACTTTCTGAGCCTTCCACACAGCCCACAACCAACTAACTTGGAAGCTCCTGGCTTGGCATATAGTAGCCACTAAATAAATATCTATCAACTGGATAATAATTGACATAACTGCCATTTATTATGGAATCTACAAGTCAGGATAATCATGATGAAAACAATGGCATTCTTCTATTATTCAACCACCAAAGTGCCTCCAAGGTCCCAGACAAGCCAGGAAATAGTTTGAATTTTGCAATGGGCAAATAGTTTGGTTGCTAAATGTCCTCTTTACCACACCTTTCTGTGGTTTTCTCTGCTTTTTATTGACTTTGAGCTACTTTGCAATGTTGTAAATTAGAAAAAACTGATAACAATGTAAATGATTCTTATCCACAGAAATGCAAAGAAATTATGTCCTGTGAAATGCAATTATTACCCTAAGGGCAGACATTTTTACATTTATTTGAAAATTCATCATACTTATTGCCCATATAGTTCTAATTTTTTCAATTCTCCTTTAAACTTGTTGTAACATCTTTCTAGTTCCTTTGTTAATTAATGAATATAATGTTAATTAATGAAATAAATAAAGCCTATGATATGTGCTCATTTTATATAAGATTCATGATTTTACCTTTTTAAAACAGTATGCATTTATAAATATCAAAAAGTGCTCAAAATGAAACATGTATACGCAAGGTTCAAAGTAAAAGTAGCCGGGTGTTGTGGTGGGCACTTGTAGTCCCAGCTACTCTGGAGGCTGAGGCAAGAAAATCACTTAAGCCCAAGAACTGGAGGTTGCTGTGAGCTGTGACGTCAGGGCACTCTATCTAGGGCAACAGAGTGAGACTCTGTCTCCAAAAAGAAATGTGTGTGTGCATATATATATGAGGGTTATGTGGTAAATACCAAGCCATGTTCTATGAAAAATAGAGACATATATGGCTGGATACTTTGCTCAGAGCCCTAGTAAGTATTTGTATGTACATACAGATAGGTAGATAGATAATCTTCTACCTACTGATTTGAAAATGACCTAATGCCTATATATGGGAATTTATATATTATATAATTCTAATTGAAAACATTTTGCTCCCTATCAAGCCTAAGCAACTAGAACATCAAATGTTCATTAGTTATTTTCCTGTGCTCAGTAAAGAATATGTAGGAAGCACCCCAGAGTTTTTTTGACTATAAACTTTCCCCATTACTCTCAATTTTCTCACTAAAAAATAGAGAGGTAGATAGATAATATAGTGCAGGCAAATAAGCTTGGGAATTTTTTAATAAAATCTTTTCATAGAGATGAGATTTTTATTTCATGTACATATAAAGAATATTTGAAATGAAGTTTTAAGAGATTATCAGGATTCTATCACAATTTCATTCAGCAATACACCGTGACCCTCCAGGAGAAACTGAGGCCCAGTTTGGGATGTTGTCAAAACTTTGATTTCAATGGTGGAGGCTAAACTACTTTAAGCAGGAGGTATTTTAATTGACTGAATCTGGAAGCCGTGGATACACACAGCTCCTGGCACAGTGAGATCAACGGGCTCACACGGTATTATCAGGGCTCTTGGTCTGCATCAGTTTACAGAAGGGAGCCCTGTTGGTGAAAGGACACCCCCAGGGAGGGGTGGGGGCCCTGAGGTGGTGGAGAGGGGAAGGGCAAGAGGCGAGGGTGGGGGGAAAGGAAGGCAGCTCTAGGGATGGGCAGGCCAGATGAAAGAATGGAGGTGGGAGGTGGAGGAGGCTCGGCAGATGGGCCGGCCAGGGGATTCCAGGAGGGCTTGCTGAGAGGGCCAAGGACGAAGTGCATGATGACTCGGTCTGAGAAACTGGAGAATCTGAACATGCTGCAGAGGAGGCAGCATCTTCCAGGGTCTGCTGGAACAGCACCGTAATGACCACAGTCGTTGCCCTGTTACACACTTCACAGTGGGGGTCTGGACATAACACACGACTGAAGTTCATGATGTCGTGATCCTCACCCTGAGGCCTGCAGAACACGGGAAGTACAAAGCTGAGGCCAGGACCCGAACACGGAAAGGAGGGCCTGCTGGGCTAGCCGGGGCGGGGCCACCTGAAGCCTGTATCCCCCACACCCCCTACCCCGCCCACAATACACTCTGAGCCTCCCCCCAAAGCCTTCCTTCACTTACCCGTTCCCATGGCTACCTCCTCCCATGACCATGGCAGGATGCCCTGAATCCCTGACACGCATAGAATATGCTTTGAGAAGAGACCAGAAAAGATATTAATTCCTTGTCAGAATAAAAAGCATCATCCTCTCCTCCTCTGGCACCTTCTCTGACCTGGGAAAGCGGAGACAGGGTGACAGGTAAGGAGAGTAGAAATGAAAGGATAACACAGGGGTCCCTTCGTGGGAGACCCTTGGGATAGCAAACTCTGACAGCCCCCAAACCAGCAGACAAGGGCAACAGTAATGTCGACGAGGCGCACGTGTGCGCGTGGCCTCATTTCTAAAGTGCTTTCACGGTCATTATCCCTCGTGATGGTCAAAACCACCAGGTGCAGCACCGGCAGCTGAGCTCCTGGGAGGTCGGAGGACTTACCCAGAGTCAGGAGACAGGATTCTGACTCCGACCTGGGGTCGTCCCCGCTCACCACCTCTCTGGGCAGCACCCAGGGCTGCAGGGGGGCACAGCAGGGACTCTGAGAAGGGTCTCAGGTCACTTTGCCTTCCCCTGAGCGCCTGCTCTGAGGGCCCCTTTCCCCACAGAGACGGTATCTAGCAAGTGGCTTCCTCAGAGATCAGGGACCTGGGACCTCACAGCAGGAACAGGAAGGCTCCCCCTTGGAGAGCTCAGGTCGAGGAGGCAGAAACTTACCTTTCCATGTTCGAACTTTCCCTTCCTTCTTGGTTCTGCCCTGATGCTGAGAACAAAACAAAGCAAAAAAAAAAAAAGGAGAGAGAGAGGCTAGGACTCGCTCCTCTCACTCCTCTTCTCTAGAAAGCTCAGATATTATCCATGAATAAATGCGACTCTCCATTTTAATTAACAGATCTAGGAAGAAGTACTTCTATGCTTCATTTGGAACCAGAAATGAGCCAGAATAGCCAAAATGATCCTAAGCAAAAGAAACATCTGGCATCACATTACCAGACTTCAAACTATATTACAGGCTACAACAATCAAGACAGCATAGTATTGGCACAGAAATAAAGACATAGACCAGTGGAACATAAGAGAGACCCTAGATATAAAACCACGCGCATGTAGCCAAGGGATCCTTGACAAAGCAGGAAACAACACACATTGGGGAAAAGAAGCCCTGTTCAATAAATGGTGTGAGGAGTACTGGACAGCGATAGGAGAAGAATGAAATGAGATTCACAGCTCGGCGCCTGTGGCTCAGTGGGCTAAGGCACCAGCCACGTACACCTGAGCTGGTGGGTTCGAATCCAGCCCGGGCCTGCCAAACAACCATGATGGCTGCAACCAAAAAATGGCCGGGTGTTGTGGCAGGTGCCTGTAGTCCCAGCTACTTGGGAGGTGGAGGCAGGAGACTCGCTTGAGCCCAGGAATTGGAGGTTGCTGTGAGCTGTGATGCCACGGCACTCTATCCAGGGTGACAGCTTGAGGCTCTGTCTCAAAAA
>CAUYRH010048807.1:0-105565 GCA_963574655.1 Perodicticus potto | reverse complement strand
AGTTTTAATTTGTCTTTTGAAGCTAGGTGTGTTTCCTGCAGACAGCAAATGGATGGCTTGTGTTTTTTAATCCAGTCAGCCAATCTATGCCTCTTTAGTGGGGAATTCATTCTCCATCTTTCTTTAAGGCTGCGTAATAGTCCATGGTATACATCTACCACAATTTATTAATCCATTCATGGGTTGATGGGCAATTGGGCTTCTTCCATGACTTACCAATTATGAATTGGGTTGCAATGAAAATTCTGGTACTGATACTTTGCTATAATGTGATTTTTCATCTTCTCAGTATATACCTGGTAAAGGAATTATAGGATCGAATGTCTGGTCAATTTTTAGATCTCTAAGTACTCTCCAAACATCCTTCCAGAAGGAACGTATTAGTGTGCATTCCCACCAGCAGTGTAGAAGTGTTCCCTCTTGTCCACATCCACGCCAACATCTCTGGTTTGGGGACTTTGTTATGTGGATTAATCTTACTGGAGTTAGGTGATATCTCAAAGTAGTTTTGATTTGCATTTCTCTGATGATTAAGGATGGTGAGCATTATTTCATATGTCTGTAGGCTGCGTGCCTGTCTCCTTTAGAGAAGTTTCTCTTCAAGTTCTTTGCCCACCCTGAGATGGTATCACTTGTTCTTTTCTTGCTAATACATTTGAGTTCTCTGTGGATTCTGGTTATTAAACCTTTGTTGGAGGCATAACTTCCAAATATTTTCCCCCATTCTGAAGGCTGTCTTCTTGCTATACTTACTATGTCTTGGCTGCACAGAAGCTTTTTAGTTTGATCAGGTCCCAGTAGTGTATTTTTGATACTGCTTCAATTGCCTGAGGAGTCTGCCTCATAAAATACTCACCCAAACTGATTCCTTCAAGAGTTTCCCCTGCACTTTCTCTAGAATTTTTATTATTTCATGTCTTAAGTTGATATCTTTAATCCAGTGAGAGTCTATCTTAGTTAATGGTGAGAGGTGTGGGTCCAGTTTCAGTCTTCTATAGGTCGCTAGCCAGTTTACCCAGCACCATTTATTACATAGGGAGTCTTTTCCCCACTTAATGTTTTTAATTGGCTTGTCAAAGATCAAGTTATGGTAAGTAGCTGGATTCATCTCTTGGTTCTCTATTCTTTTTTTTTTTTTAATTTTTATTAAATCATAATTGTGTACTTTGGTGCAATCATGGGGCACAATGTGCTAACTTTATATACAATCTGAAATATTTTCATTGAACTATTTAACATAGCCTTCATGGCCTTTTAATCACTATATGAAGACATTTATATTCTACATTTAGTAATTTTCACTTGTACCCATGTAAGATGCATCGTAAGTGTGATCCCACCAGAGATTCCTGGATTTAAATGCTGACTTTCTCAGTACCATGTATGAAGGACAAACCCTGAATTACAAAAATGTTTATAAAGATCCTGCCTGAAGATCTCTTAGAAAGGACGACTCACAGTAAAGTGCTGCGTTCCCAGCACCTCATAAGCTCCGCAACGCTGTGCAGGAGGGCTGCTTCTAGAGCAGAAGCAGACAGGATGGATGCTAGAAAAATCCAGAACTCCGCAGCCTCCACCTAGCCTCCTTCATGTCCCCACTGGATCTTACACTTGACTGGTTTTTTTTTGTCATTTATTTGTCACACCAAGTGTTATTTACTCTCTACACAGTAGATCTGTGAACCTCTGGAGGATGCAATCTCTATCTTAATCGCCTTTGTTTTCCCTAGCATCTAGCAGAGAACTTTGGCATATAGTAGTAAGAGCTCAAATGTTTGCCTTGAACTGTAAAATAATTATATATCATCCATTTTATACCTACATACATAGCCTGTATTTTCAGGCTGTAGTGAGGGCGGGCTGGGGATTTTTTTAAGGTCAAAGAGAGTCCTGTAGTGATAGCAGCAATATTTTATCATCTTCTTTGCCTTCCCACATTGATCATAATTCCATAGAAATAAAGAACATGCCAGAATATAGCGTTTGACTTTTCCTCCACACTTGAGGTGCTAGTCATGAGAAACAGCTCCCTGGCCTACCTTCTGAAATGGGTAAGGCAGTTAGAGAGACTCCTCTAACTCATGTGCTTGGTTTGTGGAGCTCAGGATATATGACAATCTTTTCTTCAGAAAGGAAGGTTATTTCATGGTGTAATTATAAGTAAATATTTATTTTGATTTCCATTCATATTGTTTATGCATTATTCTTTCACAAAACATGACAGGTGAAATGGCCCTTTGACACAAAGTCAATAAATGTCTGTTTCTCGCTGCCTGGAAGCGCCCGGGCAGGATGTTCCTGATAAGCCACACACAGCCTTGTGCACCGTCTGTTGGAGTGCGGAGCACTGCACGGAAAAGCACGTCTGCGCACCTTTGCTACAGGCCATAAACAGACAAAGCGAAAAGACGAAAAAACAGCATGTCTTCCTGTTACTGTCATCCAACTCTTAAATGTGCCTGCTCCTACCAGCAGGTCTGGGCCCAGTGGCTGGTAAATGCGATAACCACGTCTGACTGTGCAAAAGCTATTGCACCAGACTGCTGAAAGCATCCTCTTCTCCCCCTGTTCTCGGAGAACAGGGCTGAGTGTTCCAGAGAGCTTTAGGCAGCACTGGGAGGCATCCACACTGTCCTGCTGCTTTAGCAAGGTCATTTCTGGACTGGGGGATGGGGGAGAGTTGGCCCTGACCTTCAGAGCTGACTCAGGCCTCATTACTGTGTGAACTGGGGCAAGATTCTCAACCTTTCTCGGTCTTAGTTCCACCGTCCCTAAATTGGTAGAGCTGGACTGAATAAACTTGGAAGGTTTCCCAGCTCTTTCATTCTGTGAAGGGGCTAGGGCAGCTGGTCTGCCCCATGGCTAAGGCAGCAGGGGCTGTGGTGCCCCCAGAGCAGGAGTTATCCAAAGGTCCCAGGGGGGATGTAAGCACTGCCATCTCAGTTTCTTTATGGAACCTGGCTACGCATCAGCTTCCTCACTGGGAAGACAGGGATGATGCTCCCTTTGTTCACTCAGTGCCTGTCCCAGGGTCCTTGCCAGTGGCCTTGACCATGCAGACAAGTATGTTAGAGTAGGTAGTGGGTAAAGTCATGTGTCTTCCGAGTACCGAATGGTATTAACCATTCTTGCTTTACATACATTCAGGTTTCACAAAAATCCTGTGTGGTGGGTATTCCTTTCCCCGTTCTTCTCCCATTTTCAGGTAAGAATAGTAAGATTCAGAGAACATAAATGCTTTATCCAAGGTCACCCAGCTCCATAACTGGCATGGCTAAGAAAAGAACCAGATCTGTTTTATTCCAACACTACTCTCTTCTATTCCACATGGATGCTTATTTAGAACACCATTATCAATTGGGCTACATCAAAATTTAAAACTTTTCTGTAGCGAATCACACTATCGACAGAATGAAAAGGCCACCCACAGAACAGGAGAAAATATTTGCACATGATATATTGGATAAAAGCAGAATACATAGGGAGCACCTATAACTCAACAAATCCAAACAACTTTAATTAAAATATGGGCAAAGCGGGCGCCTGTAGTCCCAGCTACTTGGGAGACTGAAGCAAGAGAATTGCTTAAGCCCAGGAGTTGGGGTGAGCTGTGATGCCATGGCACAGTACCCAGGGCGATGGCTTGAGCCTCAAAAAAATAAAATAAATAAAAAATATGGGCAAAGGACTTGACTAGACATTTCATTAAAGAAGATAGACAGCTGTGTGTGGTGGTGCACACCTGTAGTCCCAGCTACTCAGGAGCTTGGGACCCTGAGGCAGGAGGATCTCCTGAGCCCAAGAGTTTGAGTCTAGCCTGGGCAAAATAGTGAGGTCTTATCTCTTTAAAAAAGAAAAAAAGAAGAAACACAAGGCTCTGGGCATGGTGGCTAAGACCTGTAATCCTAGCACTCTGGGAGGCTGAGGCAGGAGGATTGCTTGAGCCTCCCTCTCTACTAAAACTAGAAAAATTAGCCAAGCATCTGTAGTGCCAGCTACTTGGGAGGCTGAGATGGGAGAAGTGCTTGAACCCAGTCTGAAGTTGCTGTGAGCTAGGCTGACATCACGGCACTGTAACCTGGGCAAGAGAATGAGACTCTGTCTCCAAAAAACAAAAACCCGCCAAGGATGGTGGCGCATACCTGTAATCCTAGCACTTTGGGAGGCCAAGACAGGAGGATTGCTTGAGCCTAGGAATTTGAGACGAACCTGCGCAACATAGTGAGATCCTGTCTGTATAAAAAATTAAAAATTAACCAGGTGTGGTGGCAAATACCTAAAGTCCCAGCTACACCAGAGGCTGAGGCCAGAGGATGGCTCAAGCCCAGGAGTTTGAGATTGCTGTAAGCTAGGCTGATGCCACAGCACTCTAGCCTGGGCAACAGAGCAAGACCTTGACTCAGATTAAAAAAAAAAAAAAGATACACAAATGGCCAAGCTACACATGAAAAGATGTTCAACATCACTAATCAATAGAGAAATACAAACCCAAACCACTTCACACCCATTAGGATGGCTACTATCAAAAAGTAGGAAATAACAAGTGCTGGTGAGAAGATGGAGAAATTGGAACCTGCTAACGGGAATATAAAATGATGCAGCTGGAAAACAGGATGGTGCTTCTCAAAGAATTAAAAGTAGAACTGTCAAATGTTCCAGCAGTTCCACTTCTTTTTTTTTTTTTTTTTTTTTTTTTGAGACAGGATCTCACTATGTCACCCTTGGTAGAGTGCTGTGGCATCACAGCTCACAGCAACCTCCAGCTCTTGGGCTTAGGTGATTTTCTTGCCTCAGCCTCCCAAGTAGCTGGGTCTATAGGCGCCTGCACAACACCCAGCTATATTTTTGCTGCAGTTGTTATTGTTGTTTAGCTAGCCTGGGCCGGGTTTGAACTTGCCACCCTTGGTGCATGTGGCCGGCACCGTAGCACTGTGCTGTGGGTGCCAAGCCAAGCAGTTCCACTTCTTAATGTATACCCAAAAGAAGTGAGAGCAGGGACTTGAAGAGATATTTTTGCCCAAGTATCCATGATAGATGAATGAACAAACAAAATGTGGAATAACCACACAGTGGAACATTATTACTCAGTCTTAAAAAGGAAGGAAATTCTGACACATGCTGCAACTGGATTGAACCCTGAGGACATTATGCTAAGTGAAATAAGCCAGTCATAGAAGGACAAATACGATATGATTTTGCTAGTATGAGACACCTAGAATAGTCAGATTTATAGAGACAGAACGTGGACCAGAGGTTACAAGGACCAAAGGAGAGAGGAGAATGGAGAATTGTTTAATGGGTGGCATTTTAGTTTTGTGAGATGAAAAGAGTTCTGAAGATAAAAGCCAGTTATGGTTGTACAATTAAAATGCCATTGAACTGTGCAATTAAAAATGGCTAAAATGGGCCGGGTGCAGTGGCTCACGCCTGCAATCCCCACTTGGGATGCCACGGCGAGAGAATTACTTGGGGTCAGGAGTTCAACACCAGCCTGAGCAAGACCCCCGTCTCTACAAAAACTAGAAAAATTAGCTGGGCTTAGTGGTGTATGCGAGGGGCGGTTTGAGTTAATGGTAGATGGGCTTCAGCTTGGGAGGTGGTGATTCCGAAAAGCAAGCTTTGTCCTCTTAGCAGTAAAACTGAGGCACCAAGAGAGTCCTGTGTGGCTGCAGTGGGGAGAAGAGAGCAAAACAGACTCCACAGAAGAAAATAAATGTCTATTCAAATGTTGGCTCCACCTGAGCCACAGGGCTGGCAGCCTGAATCGGTATGTTTTTGACTAAGCTGCCTCTCACACGGGCAACTCCGCATGGCTTATTCTGAAGCGAGCAACAGCAAGCTTTATGTACTTAATAATAATAAAAAAAAAAGCTAATGTCACAGCGGGGAGCCAGCCTGTAATACATACCTATGTACTAGCCCTGAAAGAAACCTACTCGAACAGTACCAAGTGGTAGTTTCTGGGTGATAGGATTACACATGATTTTAATTTTCTTTTAAAAAATGTTTTTCACACTTTGTATAGTGTTTTTCTTCATCAGAGGCCTTGTGGGTAGTTGTTACCTAGACTCTTCTAGATAATTATGTTTTAGAAATGATTACATAAGAATGCATGCAAAAACAAGTCTGTGATGATAGATGATAGGTTGGGCCAGTGGATTCCACACAGTGGGAACTGTGTGAGGGGATCAGAAACATTCAAAGTGCTGAACTCTTAAGATCTGTGCGTCTTGCTGTGTGTAACTTATAATGCAACAGAACAGTAGGAAACCCAGGGAGAGAAGAAAATATGCATGCAAACAACGCTGAGCTGTCTTGCGGTGCTGGCAGAGGGTAAAGTAGGAGGCAGCCCAGGGCCTGTGCCAGCCCACACCAGGGCTTTGACCCACAGCCTAAGATGCTCTCCGGCACCCCAGTGAAAGGGCTCATTGAGAGCTGCTTGGCAAGGCCATACGTTACAGGGTGGCTTATGTGCTAAGCAGCAAGTGGAGGAAACGGCCCAGGGAAGTCTAGCCCATTGCAGCTGGGAGGCTGATGGTGCCAGCAGGGCAGTGGGCAAAGGGCTCATGAAGTAGGGCCATGGGGGGGGGGTAAGGCCTGTCTTTTGAGCACTGTCATTGACATTGCTGACTCACAGGAGACCTTAAATGACAAAACAAAGCCCTGCTCTACCAGGCAGGTAGACATTCTGACATTGCCTCAGCCCAGTCACAGGCAGGGCTGGGCATGTGTGAAGGATTGATTTTTCCGTTTTCCTCCTTGGGGCTTCTGCGCCCTTGCAGCCCACAGTCCTGTCATTCTCCTAAGAACACCAAGCCTTTAATGGCCTTATTATTCACTTGGTTCTTAATGATGTGCTGGCTGTGCGACATCTCTGCACAAAAACCTATACTCTCTGGCTGAAAATGGATTTCTTTCTTCCTAATGACATATTGAAATAATAAATCTCAGTGTCTCCTTTGCAAGGGTTAAGTGTAAAGATTCTGTGAGTTTGAAGCAGTTATGTGATTTTTGGAACTGTTACTCAGCTGCCCTAAGCCTCATTGTCCTCATCTGTAAAATGGGGACAGACAGACCCCCACCTCAACCTTGTTGGGAGGATTAAATAAGAATGCATTCAAATGTCCTAACAGTTCCTGACCCATAGCGAGAGCTTAATAAATGTTAGCTGATGTTGATGTTCATTGGAGATAGTGTAATACAAATTTTGCAATCAAGCCGTCCTTTCTGATGACAACAGCAGAAACAGGGCCACCCTCTCCAGAAGCCTGAGGCTCTGCTTTGGAGGAAGGATTCTCCACTCCTGCTTCTCGTGTAGAGTTTTTAGAGGAGCTGTCCGTTTCCAGCTGCTTTCTCCCTCCGCCTGCCCTTTGCTTGCCACGGTGGGCAGAATCTGCTTCAGGGACTTTTCATCCTAGTGCAGGTGTGTCCAGAATGCTCATGCGCACTAGAGCTGCCTCGTTAAAAATGGGTCTTGGCTCCGCTTGGGCTGCTGCTTACTTGGCATTTTTAATAGGGCTTAACCTAGAACTTGTTTGCATTTTTAAACAATTCTGGTGCCTGCTACTGATTCTGTTTTGCATTTCAAAAGCGTTGCTTCTGAAATTTCCCACTGGAGCCACGACCACCCTGGTCCCGGCTCTACATTTTAGAGGCTCTGGGCACAGAGCCTGTGTTGTGTTCTGGCACGCGGTGCAAGCTGCGACCGTCTCTCTGATGATACATTTGGGCGTTCGAATGACTGATCTTGGGTTCTTAGCCTTTAAGAGTCTGCGTCTTAAGTCTGTGAGTCTGTATATTTACAGCACTTACGTTTGCCCTCAATCAATTTGGCTCCATAACAATGAAGCTTCCTCTGTTTCTATATTTGCTACTGTGTGTTCATTTGGAAAGCTAGAGGTGAGTAACCCTGCTTTTTATAGGCTGCCTGGTGACCACAATAGGAAACTGGACATATTTTGAGAAAGGAGAAAGCATAAACGTATTATGAATCCCAAATCCTGATTTCTAGTTCTTAGCACCAAACTTAAGCCAAATCACTGCTGAAATTTCTAACCCTGTTTTGTTTTCAGTGATAAGATTCTACTCTCTATGCGATAGATTCTGTGCTGGAAGGACTTTGAGAGTAGGAGTTATTTATTGGAATGTTTCTTACCCCCATAGTTCACTTAAAGAAAAAATAGAATGCCTCAGGGTGCCAAGTAGTAGGTATTCGGATGAATGAATTCCCACCAGGAGTTCAGATCCCCTTAAAGAGAGCCACACACATAACTTTTTAAAATTCCTTTTCTCTCATTTATTGGGATTCCTGGAGCACAAAAACCCACAAAGCACTTCCTCCCATAAATGTAACCAATACGTCACTTATACTGATAAATAATTTTTTTTATTTTTTGGCTTTAGATTTTTTTTTTTTTTTAGAGATAGTAGTCGCACAGCCATAGCTCACCGCAACCTCAAACTCAAGTGATCTCAAGTGATCCTCCCACCTCAGCTTTCCAATTATCTGGGACTCTAGGCATGAGTCACATACCCTGCTAATTTTTTTTATTTTTGGGTGGAGACAAGGTCTCACACACTGCATTGCCCACACTGGTCTTAAACTCCTTCCAAAGCCCTGGCCTCCCAAAGTGCTTTGATCACAGGCATGCGCCACTGTGCTTGGTTTAATCTGCCTTCTTGTGAGTTAATTTTTTTTTTTTCAGTAAACCTTCAGGAGGGCCATGACTCCCACATGTGAAGGCACCCAGTGAGGTTGCAGTGGGTTGTGATGCACTCTGTACTCTAGCCTGGGCAACAGAGGGAGACCTTGTCTCCAAAAAGACCAAACAAACACAAAAGACAGATTAATAAGAGAAAAGGGATATGAATTTTTTAACCACATGCTTGAGGAGAAGCATAGAGTGATTGTCCAGTATCTCAATGGGTCCAGAAGGTTCTATACTATCTTAAGTTTACAACAAGAGTGGGGGCTTGGAATCCTGGCAGAATAGGCTATGGGAGAGGAAAAAGACGAATTCTATTGAAAGGGAATAAATGATTACTTAGGAGAATGATTGGATCAGAGTACAGAAATTAAATTGTAAATAGTTTTCTTGGAATTTATTGGAGACAGTCATTATCTTACAAAGGGTCTGTTCAGATGTGGTTACATTTTTGGTTTTCTTTCCTGGAATGGATAATGAGATAACAGGGATGGGAATAAGAACAATTGTCCTTGGAGGGTCTGTACTGTCTTTATGCAGATAGGGGAAAAGTCTCTTCCAAAGCCTGTTGATCTCTAAGGGGTTTTAATTCAAAATATTCATTATCTAGGGAGCTATATTGTGGGGTGAACTTTCCTTCCTTTCTTCACATGAATAAATGAAATGACTTCTATATCTTTAATCAGCTCCTTGGCATCAAAAGCCCAGCAAGAACAGAGCTAAAAGAAAAAAAGACCAGAGCTAAGCAAGTGCAGAAAACAGCTTGTGTGTTTGGGTAACTCTAGGATTCCAAATCTTTGAACCAAAAATTTTTCCATCAGGTTGTATGAGGAGTTTTGTCCTGAAGAGAAAAATGGGAAACATTAAAAATTATACTTATTTAAAATTAAATGAGTAATACATAAAACATTTTTTGGGGGGCGGGGGGAGAAATTCACCTAAAACTAAAACTCTAAAGTCAGAGCTATACAAGAGGATCTTCTGCAATGATGTTAATGCTCTCTATCTGTGCTGTCCAAAATGGTAGCCAGTAGCCACACGTGGCTATTGAACACATGAAGTGTCCTAGTGGCTCCTGTATTGGGTGGTGCAGCCTAAGTCCCTTCTCACCTCCTCGCACTCATCACTGGTGGGTAACCACTGTTAACACTGTACCGTGCATCCCTGCAGATCTTTCTTTGTGCACAACAGTCTATTTTACACACATATTTACATACGAGCCAAATTTGTTTGGCCCGTGAGTGCTGCAGACAATGATATCATACCATGCGTGTCCTGCAGCCTCCTTTTTTATTTTAACTTTTTTCTTTAAATTTTTTTTAGAGACAGAGTCTCATTTTATCGCCCTCGGTAGAGTGCTGTGGCGTCACAGCTCACAGCAACCTCCAACTCCTGGGCTTAGGCCATTCTCTTGCCTTAGCCTCCCGAGTAGCTGGGACTACACGCGCCCACCACAATGCCTGGCTATTTTTGTTATTGTTGCAGTTTGGCTAGGGCCGGGTTCAAACCCGCCACCCTCGGTATATGAGGTCGGCGCCCTACCCACTGAGCTACAGGTGCCGCCTCTGCAGCCCCTTTTCAATTTACAGTATGTTTGGAGAGCTGTCTGGGACAGTGCTCACAGGCCTCCTTCATTCATTTCAGTTGCTGCCTAGTGTCCATTGCGTGGATGTTCCCTGGTTTATTTTGGTCCTCCGTTGATGAATATGTAGGTTGTTTCCGAACATAGGCACCAGATCCATCTCTTACCTTTTTCCCCATGCATATGAGCAGGTGCAGACACAGACACGGATCTTCGAAGCGAGGGGAGGAATACTATCCATATTCTGCCTGTGGTTCTCTGATCCCTCGTTCTCCTGAACTGTGTGTGCAGGGTCAGGGCTGCCGTGAGTGTGAGCCCCTATGTCTGAGACCCTGCCAAGGAATCTTTATTTATTTTTTCGGAGGAAGCTGACAGCCGTGTCCTACTCTGATCTCTGTTTTCACTGCCCACGCTGAGAAGCTGAAACTTAGATTTTATCAAACAGGCTGTAATGAGTCCTGAAAATACTGAGACATTAATAACAATTTGAAAATGACAGACACAGACAGCTCTCATCCGCAAGCTGTGACAAATGCAGACTGGAGGAAAATCTGGAAGGCTCGGAGCCTCATTTTTTAAGTTAGAGTTCTCAAGCCATGCTCATTATGCTTTTGTATAGGTTCCAGTATAACTGGGTTTAAAGGCCCATGTATTTGCTGGCATTTGAATATTAGGTGTTGAGCAGTGAATAAAACAAAGATTCACCAGCAGAGTCACTTTCTTTCTTTTTTTTTTTTTTTTTGAGACAGAGTCTCATTATGTCGCCCTCAGTAGAGTATTGTAGTGTCACAGCTCACAGCAACCTCAAACTCTTGGGCTTAGGGCAGCGCCTGTGGCTCAAGGAGTATAGTGCTGGCCCCATATGCCTGGGTGGTGGGTTCAAGTCCCACCCTGGCCAAAACTACAAAAAAACCCAAAAAAACAAAAAACAAAAAACTCTTGGGCTTAAATGATTCTCTGGCCTCAGCCTCCCAAGTAGCTGGGACTACAGGCACCTGCCACAATGCGCGGCTATTTTTTTATTGCAGTTGTCATTGTTATTTTGCTGGCCTGGGCTGGGTTCGAACCCACCAGCCTGAGTATATGTGGCTGGCGCTGTAACTACTGTGCTACGGGCGCCAAGCCAGAGTCACTTTCTAAACAAGGCAAGGGAAGTACATTAATTAAAACTGTCACCTGCTTCTGGTGGCCACAGTGTGCCTTGTCTAATGCTTTATTTCCCTCTTGATTTCAGACCATGCTGAAATAAAGATCATTAAATATTCCATTCCAAGTTTTTCCCCCCGTGATTATCGGGGGCTTCTGATGATTTCAGAATTGAACGTGGTGGAGTTATGATGGCTGATAAAATATAAAGAGACGTGAACAGCCAGTAGCATCCTTTCAGTTAGAAATGTCCCCCCAGCAGCAGGGTGCCCGAGACATTTGGCAGGAATGGGCCATTGAGCAGCAAAGCGCTGAGGAAGGAAGAAAGGGGGGAAGCAGGACGAGATGAAGGGAGCAGAGGCTCAGAGGGACTGAGCCCACTAATCAGGCTCAGGCACACAAAGTTGGGGGGAAGTGCAGATATCCACACAGCACTGATGGAAATGGAAACAAAGGAGAAGATTCACTGCGGTTTGACCCTCCCCAGACCATGCTGTTCCCTTCTCTGCACATCCCTGTCCCTGTCCTAAAGTAATCATAACGTCCGTAGTTTGGGCCCTTCTGCGGATGCAGCTTAGTACACACCTTTCGCATTAAACACTCTGGTCTCGGAATTTTTCCATATTGTCACTTAGTCTCTAAAACATGCCATGAGGCTTGTGCTCAAATTATCTATTCAATACATTTCAGCCAGCTGGCTAAATTTTACTCCAAGTTCCTTTGTTTACAAACATCATGGAGAAGTGTATCCTGTGCCTGTAGTTAGTAGACATGTGGAAAATAAAGTGCTGATTCTGGAAGGCACCTGTCTTGCTGTCCATCCCCAGAATAAATTTTTTGGTATTTTTTTAGTTGACATATAATAATTGTACGTATTTATGGGCTACACAGCGATGTTTGGATATGAATAATGTATAGTGATCTGATGGGGTAATTAACATATTCATTGTCTCAAACTTTTGTCATGGTGTTGGGAACACCCAATATCCTCCTTCTGGCTATTTGAAACCATTTAATATATTGTTACTGATAACTGCAGTCATCCTACAGAGGTATAGAGCGCTGGAACTTACTCCTCCTGCCTAGCTGTAATCTTGTGTCCTTAACAAATCTTCAGATTTTTGATTAGTTTCTCAGTGGGTTGATTTTACTGGTCGGTTTTCAGACTCTGGCCCTAGTTGGTCTGGTTCCTCGTGGTTGATCCATTTCAAACTTTGCACATTCCTCTGGTGCGGTGATGTTATTGATACCCACATTTCTCAGTGGTGATGTGAGTGTCTAAACCAGTTTCCAGGACCAGTGTGGCTACTGAAGCACTGCTGGGGTGGGGTCCTCTTTTCTGTCACAAGTCCAAGTTTTTCTTATCTCCTTCTGGTTTCTGTCAGTGGTGACTGTGGGTGGTTCTTACTCAGCATTCAGCCCATCTGGCCCTTTCTTTCTGTTCTTTTTGACCACCACCCTGGCTCTGGCCCATATTATCTTATGCCTTGGTTTCTACTTTCCTAATGATGGTTCCCCTTCCTCTGATGTCTCTAAACTCAAATTCAACTAGCCAGACCCTTAACCACCTGTCCTAACACACTATTCTCATCCTCTCATCCCTCTTTTCCAAAAAGCCCTTGAGTAACTCTCCTCTCCTGCAGGATGAAGGGTGAGCTCCTTACCTGGGCAGCTGGAGCTTCTTGAAGCCTTGAGACCTCCCATGAGCCTGCTGCTTGGAGCCCCCCTCCAGTGTGCACGGGCCTATCTTGTCCCTGAAGAGCCCTTTCAAATTCTTGAGTCTTAAAAATAGCTGTACTGTTTGACTCCGTTTCTGAAAATCCATCCTAAGGAAATAATCCAGAAAACAAAAAAAGCTACAATGTACATACGTTCTTTCCAACTTCATTTTAATAGCATGAAAGTGTAAACAAGATAAATGTCAAATAATATGAAAAAGGTTCTGTAAATTATCGTGGATCTTCTCACTGGAATTTTCAGCACACATTTGAAATGCTAATTATGATGACAGTTCAACAACAGGAAAAATACTCATGAAATAGGATGAGGAGGACCAGAGCACTCCCGTTTGTGGAGCTTACTGGGCGCCAGCTTGCATTGGGCGCTTTGCTCATCTCCCACAGACAAGGAAACCGTCAGAGAGCTTGGAAGACCTTGCTGAGGTCACGGAGCTCACAGACCCAGTTTGGCTGAACTCCGAGGTGTGTTCTTTCTAGGCTATAAAATATGATCTACATTTTGGTATGATTCCTATCTGGAGTGACAATATTGAGGATCACTCTTTAAAAGTTGTCTCTGTGAATATTACTTGAGCCCTTTAACAATGTTATTGAATGCATACTCTCCACTGGGGGCGAGGTGCCAGGTGCCTTGCAAGGAGGTCCTGGACAAGCTTAGGTTCTGGAAACACTACCACATGTGGCCCTTTGCTCAACTATTCCTCTTGCTAGGACTGCGTCTCTTCTCCCCTTCTGCCAGGCCCATATCCTCCAAGGCTCTGCCTAAATTCTGTCTCACCTGGGAAGTCTTCCTCGACCAATTCAGTCTAAGGACACGCTCCCTCCTGTAACCCATGAAACTTTCTGTGAGAAACATCAGTAGACCCAGACCACTGTCTTATGTATTGATTGTGCCTTTCCCTTCCAACTAGACTGTGAGAGCCCCCCAGACCAGACCTGTGTCTTACTGATGTTTCATATCCCCAGGTAGCCTTTGGCTTGGTGGTGGGGGGGCATGATGAATATTCAGTATATGAGTTTGTACACACCTACTTCTCCCTCTAGCTGTGGCCAACCGAACGTGGGAAGGGGCTGGCAGGAGAGGCTCTGGCATGATGCTGGCACACTCTTGTGCCCCGTGAACAGATCAGCCTCCTGAATCAGGCTCCTCCCCCAATCACCACCTCAACTTCAAAGGAAGCATCTTTGCCATCATCATATGCCAACTTTTAGAAATCCTTTTATTTTGAAATACAGATTCATAGGTAGTTTTGCAGAGAAACGCACAGAGAGGTCCCATGTGCCCTTCACCCAGCCTTCCCCAGTGCAAACATCCTACATAACTGTGGCTCAGTACCAATATCAGGAACTTGGCATGGATGCAATCTGCAGAGCTAATTCAGATTTCACCAGTGAGACATGACTTTTTAAAATAACTTTTTTAAGAACTTTTTTAATAACTTTTTTTCCATCCTGGAAATTGTCTTTTTCTACTTGAGCAGATTTTCTTCGCCTCCCTACCTGACATATTTATTCCCCTTTCAGATCTATACGCTGTTGTTCTAGAGTTGGAGGGCTTCCCCTGCTCTGTTCCTGGCTCTGTTCCTTGCTTCTTTGCGATGCTGGGCACATTAGCCAACTTCTCTGAGCTCTGGTTTTCTCATGTGAAGGGTGACAATACTAACCTCACGTTTTGTTTTGTTTTTAATGTAAAATGCTCCAGTTAGGCACATAAAATAATAATCTCTAAAGCCCTGTTTTTCTTACCATGCAATGGAATCCTTCTCTTTTAAATAATGTTCAGAAATTAATCTCCTCTGACACTGTCCCATCACATCTCCAGTTTGCTCAGCCACCCTACTCTGTGTGTAGCATTTAATTTGTATGAGCCTGATTGTGTGTTCCATGTTGCTATTGAATGTAGTCTCATTTTTATTTTTATCTATCAACAATACAGGGTACTCGAAGGCAGAGACCTCACTTCTTTAGTTTCTATAAGTCAACACATTGGGTAACAACCTAGGTTTGGTGCCATCTATAAAACAGTGATATTTGTATCAACCTCTTCGACTTTTGTAAAGGTTAAAGGAAAGAATGCATAATGCCTGGCACAGACAAGCTCAAAACACTTCAGCTGCTCTCAGTGGTGACGATGAGCCCTATTTTGTGGGTTTTTCCATGGAGCTTTGTTCTTGGGCACCTGAGAGGTGATGGTGTGTCTGTTCCCATGTGGATTTAGATTTCTTAATACCTGTTAGTGCTTTACTTTCCAAGTATAACATAAAATTGAAAGACTTTAAGATCCATTCTTGTTCTGACACTCTATTTTATTTTATTATTATTATTTATTTATTTATTTATTTATTATTTTTTATTGTTGTTGCAGTTCAGCCAGGGCCAGGTTTGAACCCGCCACCCTCGGTATATGGGACCGGCACCTTACTCACTGAGCCATAGGCACCGCCCTATTTTATTATTTTTATTTAATTTTTTTTTTTTGAGACAGAGCCTCACTCCCTGGCGTTATCATAGCGCACAGCAACCTCAAACTCTTTGGCTTAAGCAATCCTCATACCTCACCTTCCCGAATAGCTGGGACTATAGGTACCCATCACAATGTCTGGCTAGTTTTTCTGTTTTTAGTCGAAATAGGGTCTTGCTCTTGCTCGAGGTCCAACTCCTGAGCTCAAGCAATCCACCTGCCTCAGCCTCCCAGAGCACTGGGATTGCAGGTGTGAGCCACTGTGCCCAGCCCTGACACTCCGTGTCTTTCTCTCTTGCCTTCTTTCTCCTAAGTTGGGAAAGAGATTTCAATAATAATTACCATAGTAATACTGATGACAATGGTGATGATGATGATGAAAGCTAACCGTCGTTAAGTGCTTATAATGTGCCAGGAAGTTCTGCAAACCTTGACTTGTGTTAATTTATCGAGTCTTCACCACAACACTGTGGACCAGGTCCTCTGATTCCCATTAAGAGGAGGGAGAGCTTGTTTGCTTTTCCTAAGTGTGTATAGCTTGTCAGAGTTGGAACTGGGGTTGGAAGCCAGGCTTTCTGGCTCCTGAAAATGGTGACATTTTTCCTGCTGTTAGTGGCCCCAAGAGAGAAAATGAAAAAAACATTCTGTTTATTTTTATCTATTATTTGGTTGAAGAGCCGTTACCAAAGCCAGGGAAGCCTACAGTTAGTAAAAAATTGAAGCCCTGACATTAAATCAATCGGACACCCTTTCTCGCTTTTTAAATCCCCATTCTCAATTAAGGTGGAAATCAGATTAACCAAGATTGGCTGGAAAGTAGTGAGCGTCTTAGGAGCTCACGAGCGAAAGGTCAGGCTACTGACAGCTACTGGTTTTTCTGTGATTCAGACAAGTCTCACCCAAACCATCTCCCTGGGGAGAATACAGCTGCTATTTGATTCTACTCCTAGTCAGATCTGTCTGGAAACTTGAACCCTGCCTCCTTTCCAAATTCATTTTCGTCAGCACCTCCTCTTGATCTCTTCAATCTTGAATCTTCCCCAGACAAAAAGAGATGGCTCCTAGCCCCTGTAGATGTGCCGCTCTAATGCACACCATTCCTGCAGCCACATGGCAGGTGCCATTTGATTTCCTTATCGCCAGTAAAACAAAACCAGGCCCTGCCCGTATGATTCCCGGCTTTAATTACCGAAGGCAAATTGCTGTGTCACTCAGAATAATGAAAAATTGGAAACAACAGGGAATGCTTACATAAATCAGGGTCTAGTCAAAAGGTAGAATAATAAGTAGCCATTTAAATGAAGTTTTAAAAAATATTTCATAAAAAAGTAAATGCCCACAATATAAGGAGAAGAAAATAGCTTTTAATACTATGCTGTAGGATCCCAATTTTATGCATATATTTCAAAAATATGCATAAACACAGAACCAAAACCTAGAACAAATACACTAACATTTTAATGGTTATCTCCAAGTTATGTGATTACAAGTGATGTTTATATTCATTTTCATTTTTTCCTGTTTTACGAATTTATAACCATGAGCATGTATGTATTCCTATTAAAATCAGAAGCAAGGAAAAAGGGGAAAAAGAGAAGAGGGAAACTCTTTGGTTTTCTTAAGTTTTTCCTTGTTGAAGAGCTGTTGATTCTTTACAGGTTCACCAGTACTCACCAGCTCTCTCCACCCCTAGGGGTCCAGCTCAGGTCCCACTTCTTCCAGGAAGTCTTCCTGGACTCATTGAGCTCAGAGACTTCTTCAGTTTTATGGACTCCTTAGTCTCATTGTGACACATCATCGACTTTACATTAGTGTAAGTCTTGTGTCCCCGACTACAGAGTAGGTTCCTCGATGGCAGAACCGGTATATTTTAAACTTCCTTCTCTTCCCCACACCACCCAACAAGTCCTGTGCAAACTGTTAGAATTCAGTTGATGTTGGTTGAACACAAGGCCTGGTCCTCATGGGAGGCACATGAGTTGGACGCACCTCTCTCTCTGAACTTTGTTCCATTTCCTCCAATTCATCTAAAAGGGGTGTCTATGCCATTAGCCCTGGGTTAAGCTGTATTGTAAATTGTTTAAAAAGAATTCCATTTGCTTTGGTAGGAACAATCAAGTCCAGCCCTTGTCTTCACAAGGAGACTGTAAAGCAGAGAAAATAAATATGATTTATTTTGAGCAAAAAGGCATTTTTCTTGGTGAATGGGGATAATGGAGTTGATGTTTATAAAAAGGAAACCAAGGGCAGGGAGAGGCGGTGACTTCCCTCGGTTTCATGCTGATCAAAGGCAGGTGAAGTCACATGTCACATGGCTTTCCTCGGGTCCTGCTGGGCTCAGGATACCATATCGAGGTCAGAAGAAAATGAGACCCAAGGAATTTACAGTTTATCTGGAGAGAAGAGAAGATGAGTCATGGAAATAACTTGGCCTGAACAAGCAGTGGTAGAAGATTACGTAAGGAATACAGTGCAAAGGACATACCGGGGTGCAGCTGGCAGAGGGTGAGTGATGTCTGTTCATGGAGGGCTTCCGTTAACATGGCAGGTGTCAGCGTCCACCAGGCCTCCTCGTACATGGCTCTGACTCTTCCTGCCCCGTTACCATCTCCAGTTTGTGCCCAGTCCCTGTCACCCAATCCTCCTCTCACCGATAGCTGTGGGGCTCTGCCATTCTGCCCCTCTAAAGACCGCCCAGCCCTTCTCAGTCTGGACTCTGGTGTGGCCCTAGACCGTTGGACAAGGGCTGTTCCTGGAGGCAGAGCATGGGCAAGAGGACCACCTACACCTTGGAAAGGCTTGAAAAGTCTTGTGCTCACTTCGGCAGCACATATACTAGGATCGGAAGGATACGGAGAAGATTAGCATGGCCCATGTGCAAGGATGACACGCAAACACGTGAAACGTTCCATATTTTAAAAAAATAAATAAAATGAATGAATAAATAAAAGTCTATTGGAACATCCCTTGTTAAATATTAAGTTGAAGGGTTGGCATTTAATGCATGGTGAGCCACACTCCTGCTTGACAGTGAAGGACACTAAACCAGGGATTTGCCCTAAAGCTACATATAGAATGAATTGAAGCAAGAAATGGGACAGCTGGCCAGGTTTACAAGGACTGGGCAGCAGGTGTGGAGGGGACTTCCAGCTCAGTGGCTGTGGCAAAGGAGAGCACAGGATGGACTTGAGATATTGTTGCGGATATATTTTTGGGCAACAGATGGGAGAATTAGGGGAGCCTGAAGGCAGTCACATGCTGTGTGACTTTGGACAGGCCACATAACCTCTCTGATCCTGCCTCTTTTTCTGTGCAATGAGAGTAATAGAACTCAGCTTACCGGGTTGTTGCAAGTATTATATGAAATATTTGAAAAGCATATGGCCTAGTAGTGCTTAGCACTACTTTTAGTAGTAAACCCTGAATTTTTTTTAGATGTTAAAGATCAGCACAAGGGAAGGAAGGAATCCAAAAGATAACATCATATCTCAATGGGCAGGGCTGGCAGGCAACGCTGGGATAGTAATGGGGAATTTAGGGGAAGGGGCCTAGAGTTTTAAATGCATGGTCTGTCTGGCTTTTGAGACTTTGTTTCAAACCACCAATCGCCCTGGGTGGTAGGCAGCTCTGATCAAGGGGACCTCTCAGTTAAGGGAAGATGAGAAGGGAAGGAGAGCAAAGAGAAATAGGGCTGCAGTGCATAGGAGTCACGGGGACACAGTACTGCTGGCAGCCCAGGGGAGAGGTCCTGAGTCTTCCATGGATGGGGAGCTGCCAGCAGCTGTGAGATCTGCTATCACATGCTGGGCAGCCGAAGAGCTAGGCCAGCGCTTCTCACCCTGGCTGTATGCCAGAGTCACAGTGGAGCATTTTAAACACCTCTGACCCATCTTCAGGACACAAGGGCCACTCTGATAAACAGGATTAGGACCGTTGGCCAAGCCAAGAGCCAGCAAGGGGGCTGGGAGAGTTGGGACAAGGCAGACAGAGGGCCAGCATGTGGCATGGGAGGAGTAGAAGGAACCCTGACCCCAGGCTCCCTGTTGTCAGACATGTCTACCCTGGGGAAAGACTGGCCTCAGGGAGCTGGGGCTCGGGCTACAGGCAGTGGCAGCCCTAGAAGATGGGCTGGGCACCAGGTTCAGGGGTGGGAACCAAGGATTCTACAGCAGGAACTTCTCCCTGAGGTCGCCCTAGGTTCACTCTCTTGCAAGTACCAGGGATCTTTTGCTCAATGCCTTGAAATTCATGATTGCTTTTCAGTTCAACCACACTGCCATTCCTTCATTCAACAAATATGTGTGAGCACCCCCTACCACCACCACCCCTGGGTGGACCCTGTTCCAGCCCTGGCATGCAGCACGGACGAGCAGGGGTCCCACTCTCGAGGAGCTCACTTTCGCGCAGGGAGGCGGTATAAACACAGATGAAATGTGTCAGTTGGTGGAAAGTGCTATGAAAAGGAATAAATCAGGCCAGAAAATTAAAGAGACGTGCTGGTTAGGGAAGTTCTTTCCAGCTAGGTGGAAGTTGGGCAGAGATAGTAGGGAAATAAGAGTAGGAGCCCAGAAGATATTGGGAAGAACATTCTGGAAGAACATTCAGTGCAAAGGCCCTGAGGCAGGGTCCTGCAAGGAGGTCCCTGTGGTCAGGGCAGAATGAGCCATAGAGGAATCACCTGCTAGTGAAGGTAGTATATCACTTTTCTCTGTCTTTCTTAAAATAGGTATAAAAATGCCGGATAAGGCAGGGCCTTGTGGCAGAAGAGGATTCTTTATAAATCTGCCCTCAGGTTTCTGGGATTGGATATGCCAGTTGTGATCCCCAGAGAGTATGAGAAGACTATGGTGGAAAGCGCATCTCTCTTAGAAATCAAATGGCTCAGAATTAAAAGAGTCTTTTATAGGCATATAGCTCTGAGTTACAGCCCACCTGCTGCTTCTCTGTGCTAACGTTAAGAATAAATACCCTCAAAAGCAAGATTAAAGGAATACATATGTAAAAGTATGTTACTTAATCTCATGACAATGAACCATTTTTAATTTCCTTTTTATGTTTTCTGGGTTTCTTCCTCGCTAGGTTTTATGGCTATTTTGGATTCACCTTCTTTGGGTTGGAAGCTTTCCAAAGGTGCTTGTGGGTCCCAGCACCGCCAGGGCTGGGTGGGGCGCTCCGGACCATTAGCTCTTTGCCTAATCTGAGAGGGGAATTTGTATCACCTGCTCTCAGTTCTGATTACCCACCCAGCAAGGGTGGATGGGCCTTTCTGTCCTCTGGCTGAGATTCCAAAAAATCTCTTTGGCTATGCAAGAAGTTCCTTTCTAAAGCAGAGCAGATAAGATGGTAAAGCAATAGTTTGAGATTTGTTTTTCCTAGTGATTTTTTCTCGTATTTCTTTCCTCCAGCAGGGATATAACCTGCTCTGTGGCTCTGTAGTCCCCCACCACATCGTCTTTTGAAATTGGCTCTGTAGTATATTGCTTCAAACAAACAAACAAAAAACTATTAATTTTTTTCTATACCTCCCCCCCCCAAAAAAAGGCTATTATTTTTTCCTCTTTACCTTATTTCCTCAAAACTAGGTTTGTAAAGGGTTAAAAACAAACAAATCATACTCCAGAGCCCAATATAGTATTGTAGAACAGTTTGTAGACACTTGTATACTAGTTTCCTCAAATAAACACCCCGACACCCAAGTGTCTTTAAGGTTCTATTGTTAGGGATTATTTTCTTTGGCATCAAGACTTATTTAAAAAATGCATATTCCCTGCAGAAGACTATCAGCTGCCAGCATCTCCAGGGATAGATAATCAGATCACCGAAGTAGGGGATTTGGGTTTTGAAGGGAGTGCTAATAAGAACATGTTTCCTGACCAAAGTAAGCACCCTGTAAGCTCCAAATGTCTTCTCTCCAAGGACCTCTGTGGGAGAGAAATAACGACAAAGGTGAGAAGCTTTATAGACAAGCAGCGGGCAGAGGGGAAGGGATAGATAACCACCTGGGAGGCCCTGCCTTTGGTCCCTCCTTCCCCATTTTCCCAGAGCAGGTGGACCCTCTCTCACAGCATCAGTGGTCATATCCAGACAGGGGACCTTCAGAGCTTCAGCCCTGGTCTTTCTCTCGAGCCTTCGCCCTCCTCACCAGCCACCTGCCGGATGGTCCCGTCCAGGTGTTCCCACTGCTCCTCCCCAGCCGCCTCTGTTCCCCAAGCTGCTCCCTGGATGCCGCCTGAAGACCCGCAGGCATCTGGCCTCCTCTGGCTCTGTACAGGCCACTCGAGTCTCACTTGATTCTGCCCCTTCTTTTCCTGTCTTAACAACATCAGCTGGTTCAGACATTTGTTCCCCAGCCTTGGGTGATTCACTCAAACATCCCTCTGCGTGAAATCCCGGAGTCTGGTCCCATCTTACCTGCCACTGCTGGATGGGTGGATGCTGTCAGCCTCTGCTCAGGAGGCTCCCAGAACTCCCTGCTCGTTTGTGTAAAACTAAACTCTCCAGCCTGTTTGAAGACGTCCTTAGTCCGGCCCCACCCTGGTCTTCTGTGTCTGGCCTTCAAGGTGTTGGGGAAGGAGGAGGAGGCAATGGGATGCATTATCCCGTCCAACCCTCACCACAGCCCCTGGGCAAGAACCTTTATCATCTTCATTTTTTTTTTTTTTTTTTGCATGAGGAAACTTGGATTTGGGTTAAGTAACTTATTCAAAATCATGCAGTAAGAAATCAAAAGAGCTAGGATTTCATCCTAAACTTGTTTGACTTCTGATTCTTAGCCACCATGCTCTGGTGGTTTGCAGACTCTCAGTGGCTCACCTGGGGGCCTGGAGGACGTGGGAGTCGGGCCAGACCCCACACCTGCTCAATCAGAATGTGCATTTGAACCAGATCCCCAAGTGCCCCACAGGTACATCTCTTTCCATGTGTTCCTTTAGCCTTTAGTTCCCTAACTCTGTGACCATTAACAGTGGTAACCCATCTCTTCCCTAGTTATTAAGAAAATGGCCTAACTTCCCCATGTTTTAATTTCCTCACTCCCTTAAAATGCAAAGGACCATGTTACTATTCTACAGAGTTGATGAAGGAGGTTGCGGGGAGAGTGGAGAGCCTGGCACTTTAGGAGGAAGCATCCTGACAGCCGCTCCAGGCAGAGGACGGGGGCAGCCCTGGGTTTAAACCCTGGGCTTCAAGGCCCAAGGGGAATGTGTCCCTCAGGAGCTATTCTTTCTGGAGAAATAACCCCGAGAGCTGACCTGCCAGAGCCCAACACTCCTTCCTGGCAGGGGCAGGGCAGGGCTGCAGAGATGCCAGCGGTGAGGTGGGGAGGCCAGACTGAACCTGGGGAGGCTGAGCTTGCAGCCGGCCCACTCACTGGCCTGTTTCCTGCTTGGTGGCAAGCGCTGGTGGCTGAGGGGCACACAGCTACCCCTGGGGTGGGGGCATCGCAAATCAGTTACCTGACACCCACCCTCTGGGTGCCCACTGCCCTCCTACTGCCCTTTGGCTTCGCTGAAGACACATTCCCCAGTACCCACACCAACCCTAGAACAAAAATCACTTCTCTTGCCTCCTCCTGGTGGTGCCCGCCCCACACCCCTCTCAAAGAGCTGCTTTTCTTACCCTGCCTAAGCCTCTTTGTGTGATTAAAGTAATTCCCACTGAAGGAATTCATTCTTTTCTGAATGACTCTTAGGCTTAATCTTCCCAAGATGCATTTGCATTTCAAGTAGAGAAGTGCTCTCAGAACCAGAGTTCATTTTTAATTGATAGAATGAAGGGGCACTGATTTGGGGGAGGGCTTTCTTCAGGCCCCTCCCTGACATCCTCCTCTGCCCACTTCGCCCTGCGGCGAAGGGGTAGAGCTGGCATGTGTCGAGTAATGGTTCTCCTTCCTTTTTAATGAAAAATTTGTATGGCAGGACCCTGAGTCATCAACTTTTAATTTTGCCAAAGTTGTGTCATCACTGATTTCCTAAAACCATTGCTCCGCAGCACCAAAAGCTGAAGAAAGAAGCCTTCTGAATGGAATAAATTTACCTAGATAAAATCGTACCCCCTGGTTCTTAGTTTTATCATTTTGCCACAGATTGGTGAAAACCTCACCGGGAGGCTGGCCTTTGAGAACCACAAACTGGCCGGCCCTTAGGGGCCTGCCCAGCTCTAAAATGCTGCTGTTTTCAAACACCAGGTCATGCTACATTAAAGATGCATTTTCAACTGTTAATAATTAATGGTGACGTTAATTTATCATAGTTGCACGCAACATCCTATAATGGAAGTGGCCCCGGGAGACAGGCTGGTAGAAGGAGATTGAGGAGCAGAGGAGAAAGTTGGGAGGGAATGACGGAGGCGGGTAGGGAACAGCAGCTGCTCCTGACAGTGGCGTCCATCCCAAGGTCCAGTCCCGGAAGTGTGCGCTATGCGGGTGCGTGCGTGCACCGTGTGTGTCTATGTGTGTGTGTAGCAGTGGAATGTGAGGGCGGCCCCCGACCTGATGTCAGCTCCCACACACAAAACCTCAAAATGTTCTGTGGCCTGGCTTCACCTTTGCATGCCTATCTGTGCCTGACTCCCAAGCCGGAGACGTGAAACAAGATGGCAGATGTCTTGAATGGGTCTGGCCTGCTTTGGGCCATTACAGCCCACCTGAGCAATGAGAGAGGCCAGCACTAGGGGGTGACGAGGCCTTGGCACTCCGAGGGGGACCATAAGCTACCCCCTGGTTCCCAGGTCTCCTTAGGCTGACCAGGAGATGCTTGGGTTTGCTCATGGGTTTGTAACGGGTTAAAAACAAATGATACTCCAGAGTTCAATATAGTATCATAGCACAGTTTGCAGACACTCGTATACTGGTTTCCTCAGATAAACACCCTGACGCCCAAGTGTCTGAGGTTCTACTATTAGGGATTATTTGCTTTGGCATTAAGACTTATTTTAAAAATGCATATACCCTGCAGAAGACTATTTATCGGCTGCCAGCATCTCCAGGGTTAGGCGCTGCTCATGGTTTTCTCTCCTTCCCGTTCCAGGTGTGTGTGGCTGCTGCGGCGCTCTACGCCCCAGGTACAAAAGGCTGGTTGACAACATCTTCCCTGAGGATCCAGAGGTGGGTCTCATCTCTGGCAGACGTCCTGGCTCTTCTCATTTAGGCTGGGCCTTTGAGGGCTGCTGGGTGGGGAAGGCAGGCCTCTCAGGGCCCCGGCCACTGGGGCTTTTCAGACAAACTGAGACCTCAGCCACAGCCCTGGGTAGCGGCGAGAGGCTACCAGGGGACACAAGGGATGAGGAAGATGTTTGGATCCCTCTGAAGTCAGGATCTCCAGGAGGCAGCTGGGAGTTGGGTCTGGCCTGCTTTGGGCCATTACGGCCCACCTGAGACATCTTTCCCACACACATCTCTCTGGGTGATGGTGCCCTGAGCTGCAGACACTCTGGATGGTGAGACTTCCTCCTGTTTAGTGTGAGTGCTCTCCTGTCTTAGGTTTGCTCAGGAGCCTACAGCTCTCCCCAGGTCCCTCTGGAGTCTGCCAGTGTCTGGGGTGCACAGACCAAGGGAGGCCTGGCTCCGTGGCTTCCGTGCCGCCACTCTACCCACCAGGCTGCTTCCCAGGTTGTGGTCTGAGAAACATCAGGGTCTGATGTAACTTGACTTGCTCTCTGGGAATCAGTGGCCACATCTTGATGGGCCGGCAAAGGATCTTGTTTCCAGCATCCTCTGGAGAATTCCCTGAAAGCTACAGAGCTGCTTTCTTCCTGTGTGTGTTTTGGTGCCAGATATCTAGAATGTTTTAATCCTGAGTCACTTTTAATGAAGCCCTGTCATTCATTCATGCACACTCACACACGTACACACTTATGTATACGCACACATGCACACACATATATACATTTATAGCATTTGCTATTATAGCAAGCACATTTTAGGATAGATTGGGAGTTCCTAGAGGGAGGGAACTATGTTTTAATCACCTCTGTGTCCCTGAAACCTACATGTTGTCTGGCACGTGCATAATGGGCACTCTGTGAATGCTGATTAGATGGGATTATTATTTACCTCTGGACTTGAACTTGCCTAGCCCTGCTGTGGCCACAGTGAGCGTGAACTGTCATCTCTTGTAGGATGGCCTGGTGAAGACTAACATGGAGAAGCTGACCTTCTATGCTCTCTCAGCTCCAGAAAAGCTAGATCGAATCGGTGCCTACCTCTCCGAGAGGCTCATCCGTGATGTGGGTCGTCATCGATATGGGTAAGTAGTATGGGAAGGAGGGAGAGAGATTTTCAGAAACTATGTTATTAGGTTAAACAAAGGGTCCTTTTAAGAGAATGACAGTAAACTGGATTATGGAACAGAACAAGAGATTGGTGACTGGGGTGAAGAGTGTGTTCTGTGTGCTATTCCAAGGGCAGGGTAAAGTTTGGTGCTACTGCTAAGGTTTGGGGAGAGGGGGATACTGACTTCCTAGGAGCTCCTCTTTTAGCATCCATTCACCCCTTGTGTTTCTGTCCAGAAGCTCTCACCACAGAGGCTCGGGCCTTAAAAGTTAGTGTAGCCCAAAATGTGAGGCTGTCTTCATCCAATGTGTCCTGCCTACCTCCACTCACTGCTCTAACAAGTGAGGAGAACCCGTCTAGTTCTAGTCAGAAGGCAAAGTCGGGGCAATTTGTGCCTTAAATACACCGAAGTGAAATATTTTTCAATCTCTTGAGAGGAAGGTCTTTCTATGTTTAGAAGAGAGAAGAAATCCTAAAGAAAGTAACCTCTGGTGCCTGTGGCTCAAGGAGTAGGGTACCAGCCCCATATATTGAAGATGGTGGGTTCAAACCTGGCCCTGGCCAAAAACTGCAAAAAAAAAAAAAAAGAAAGTAACTGATCAACAGATTTACAGGGTTACAAATTTAAGTATTTTGATGTCAAGAAACACTCAAAATTTTAAAAGACAAAGGGCGGCGCCTGTGGCTCAAAGGAGTGGGGCACTGGCCCCATATGCCATAGGTGGCGGGTTCAAACCCAGCCCTGGCCAAAAAAAACAAACTAGCAACAACAACAAAAAATTTTTAAAGACAAACAATGAAAAAGTACTTTCAAAAAATAAGAGCAATGATTCAAACTTAGATATTTGTATCCATAACAAATGGTGAGGAATAGTGGGGAAATCGAGGCACCAGAAGACTGAGGCAGGGCCCTTAATAACCAACTGACAGAAGAGGAGACAGAACTTGTTGTGAACACGATATGATAGTCCACAGACTTAAATCAAAGATGTGTATTGAAATACTAAGATACTATCTTATCAAATTAATTTAAAAAGTATTTCTGGTATTAGCCAAGATAAACTGGGAGGCATTTTCATACTTTTGTAGAAAGAGGGCAAATGGGTTAAAACTTTCCAGAAAGTGATGTTGAAATACGTGTCAAGAGCTTCAAAAACACTGATGCTCTTTGATTCAGTAATTTCATTTCTATTTGTCTATCCTAAGGAATCAATCTTAAATATACTCTACCTCTTAAATAATACTCTTAAATATACACAAAAATGTTCATTATGGTGTTCTTTTATAAAAATGAAAAAATGGAAATAACTTGTATGTCCAGCCAGAGGAGAGTGGTTCAGTAAATTATAGTGTGTATCATTTGATAAAATGTTATCTAGTCAATAAATACGGTGTTTATAAAGTTGCTTTTCACATAATATGGAAAATGCCTTAAGTAAATGAAAAATAAAATACATAATTAAACAACAAAAAGTTTCAATGACTAGAAATTATAGTAAATACAAATGTATACAAATAAGAATATTCATTTTTATGAGCAGTGTGACTGAGGTTTCTTTCATTTTGTTTTCTATCTCCTTTTTCCTGCGTGTTTTCCAAATATTCTCTCTTGAGCACGTGTTACTTCCACACTACAAAAAAGGAAAATTGAGTGGCAGGGCACACTGTGTTTGCCTCCTACCCTCATGCCACAATTGGGAGAGACCAAATGTGGGAACGCTGAGATGTCCCTGGTGGCATTGCTAATGGGGCTGAGGGTTAGGGAGATTCAGGGCAGCTGTTCCTAAGTCCAGTTGGTTCTACTCTCCACAGAGTCTTTTGTATCCTCCCTCCATTTTGCTCAGCCCCCGCCTTCCTCCTGCTCACACTCTCATTCTTTTAGTTCAGATTGTGGCAATAACCTTGGACCTTGTCTGCCTCCTCCCATCTTTCCTGGGCTGGTCCTTCCAGGTTAATCCTGCTAGACGTGATCTTCACACACAGATCCCCAGCCGTACCTCCTGTCTCCTTTAGAATAGAATCTAAGCTCCTCAGCTTGACTTTTAGGGTCTTCCACAACCTGCCCCTAGCCCAGCCGAGCCCACCACTCCCACCACGTCTGTGGTGAACCAGCTCCAGATGGACTGGCTGACCCAGCCCACCCCATGCTCTCTGGGCCGCCTGCCCCTGGGCCTTTGTGGCACTCTCTCACCTTGACCTCCCTTGATAAACCGTCTCACCACTGCCCATCATCCCCTCTGCCCTCCAAGACCCTCTCCTCCTGGTGGGGAAGGTAGAGTGAGCCTTGAAGTAGAGCAAGTAGGTTTGCATGGTGCCAACAAGGTGTCAATGTCCATGAAGCACAGGCCCCACCGACTAATCTTAAATCAAGCTGTCCCTGGTGTAAAAGCAAGACCCAAACCAATACGTTCCTATGATCACGTCATATAATAAAATTAGGTTACATACTCAATAAGCAAAGTATGAATATACTACACGTGTAGATTATACAAAAGGACTTGACGTATTATGGCAAGGCAAATAAGTAAGAATGGCTCTATCCTAGGTTGAATCTAAAACTGATCTGCTAGCTCTACCATTAAACATTTCATACTAATTTTGCCTGCTGTCTTTGCAGTGATGGTTCACTCTGTAAAAATGTCCTATAGCCAGCAGAGCCACTAAGAATCATTCTGCTGCCCTTAGAACTGCATTTCAAAATTAGTATCATTCTGTTAAAAATAGCCATTGCCGCATCTAAGTATTTAAAACCTACAGGCCTCAATGAGGACTTTATTCATAAACACTTGGAGAAGAAAAATGTTCGATCTGATCTCTTGTTCTCTCTGCTTGCCCTCCCTGTCTTTCCCTACCCATTGCCACATACATCATCATTATCTTCCTTGTCATTGATGGCAGCTTTGGCAGAGCAAAATATTCACACACAGACAGTGTGAGGAGCTATGTCTGCCTGCAGTGAGGCAGGGGTCTGTGTTTGTGGTTTGACTATATGGACATGAACTTTGATTTGGACCCAGTAGAAGACCCACCCTCCTCCAGCCCGCTGCCTTCCTGCACTGCCACCTCATGCCTGTTGTGTGTGGACTCAGGTGTTTTGTATTGGGAGGTGGAGGGGGGAAGGAATATGGACAGAGAGGATAAGAAGTGAATTTCAAGGTGTTCCTTGGCGTGGAATAGGATGGGCAGTGTATACAGAGCAGCAACAAGCAAGCAGTCCTTATATTCTGCTCCTTCCCCTTTGTACATTTCCTTTCCAGGTCAGCCCAAATGCTAGCATATCCCTAAAAGCTGGAGATCAGAAGGGGAAAACGGCAGTGCTGGGTAAGATTAGGGTCAATTGACAATGACCACTGAGTGTTGACAAGTGCTGCCGGGATCCCCAGTGCCTGGAGCTCTCATCCAGCCCAGGGCCAAGCCCTGGAGGACAGAGATGCACATGCCAAAGATAGTTGGGCTACTCTAACCTGAAGACTCTGCCCTAAGAGATACACATTCCCCAAAAGGACCCTGAGCCTTATGGGAGGACAGGCTGACCTTCAGTGTACTGCAGACTCCTGGATGAGGAGGCTCATCCTTACCTTCCTTAGCTGATGTCAACCCCCTCCTCCTACTCCTGGGCTCCCGAACAGGTTTTGTCTAGGAATGGGCTGACCAAATACATCCAAACTGCCCAGAATCAGAGGTTCTTTGTCAAGAGCACTGCTCTTTGTGTGACACCTGGGCAATAACGGGCCCTCCTAAAGCTGCCTCCTTCTTCCTTCCGATCCTCATCCCTGTCCCTGGACCTGCCTTTCCTAAGTCTGGCTCCCATACTTCCCATCCTGCTCCCCCTTCCATGGAGGCTCAGTGCCTCCCCTGGGATCTAGGGCCACTCCTGACTGAGTACAAGGTGTTCAAGCAGAGCCAGCCGTCTGTCCTGGGACTCAATACAAGGTACTTCTCACCACTCTCCTAAGCACGAGGACCCCTGTGTCTTTTCCTCAGTTGTGACTTACCTTCTGCCTTGGTCCCTGACCCTGAGTTCTTCTTGATATAACCTGCCAAGTGTCCTCTCCTGGACTCCACTGCTGCTCATGAACCTCTGTCCATCCCAGATCCCTTGAGTTCTGCCCCTTCGCCTGCTGGGAGAACCCACAGTTGCCCCCAGGACCCTTGTTGTCAGCTGCTGCTATGGTCAGTAACCTGCTGTCCCCCTTGCCAGCAGGCCGAGCTCCTTCCTACCCGATCCTGCTTCAAGTACCCAGTTAGGCTAGTTCAGAGTCCCAGATCTTTTACCATTTGGACCCTTACAGGACCCAGCCCCATCTAGGAAAGTTCTGGCCCTAACTCTGTTGAGTGGACATCCTCCTTCCTGGGCATCTCTTGCTCTATTCCTTTTGGAAGTGTAGGACTAACAGAGAGGATGTACTCGGGAAGATTATGATCAAATAGCACACAGACAGCATTGAACTGGGGGCTCCCAAGGTCCCATGGACTCCTAATTTTCTAAGATTTTCAAAAAGCTCAAGTTCATAATTACAAACATTCCATCTGTAGTATGGGATCAGAGGTGGGGGACAAAGGATTATAGTGTATTCAAAGAACTGGGTCTTACACGTCTTTACTTTTCAGTTTCACTTCTACCATAATGTTCACCTTCCACCAAAATGGAAACTTTCCACTTTCTGCTCCTGGTAAGTAGCCAATTTTTTTTTCCTAGCAAAGGATGGTTTTTCCATATCAGGATTTTCTGGAATTTTTTTGCAGGAAAAGGAAAAGCAGTAATCTCAGCTCTGGGTTATGGCAGGCCTTCTCATTTCTTCTCTTGCCTAGCCCCACCCCACCCCTTCCTTTACGTCACTTAAACCCTGTAATAATGGTGAAATGCTGCAGACCCCTCCAGACAGAAGGATACCAGGGTGATTCATAAGGGAAGAGAATCCCACTCCACCTGCTCACATTTCCTACCCACCATGTCTGGCTGCCTGAATGCATCCAGGGGGTTGCATCCAGGTCTCTCTTTAGGGCAAGTTTGTCCCCTTTGGAAGGGCTCCAGTCCATTCTGCTTCCCGTACCCCTTAGGATTCAGTCTCTGCCTCATGGCTATGCAGTGGACCTGGGTCTGCAGGGCACAGCAGGATTCCTGGCCTGTGATTGTGCCCTTTTCTGAAGGGCAGTGTTGCAGAGCCAGGAATGGCTGCCCCGACCCTAGCAGGGAGGGACAGTGGGCGTGGCTCCAGCTCTAGGCTCACCATTGCTTTCCAAAGGAACGCAAAGACCCAAGGCTGCCTTTGTACTTAGAAGCTGTATTGTAGAGAGAGTATGACATGATTCATTTGTGACTGTGGCCAGAGACAACTATTTACTTCTTATTAATTAATTAATCTATTTATTTTTCATCCTTCACTTTTAGTCCATGTGTGTCCTTTCAGGTGAGATGGATTTCTTATGGGCAGCATATAGCTGGGCCTTGTTTCTTTTTTTTTTAATTTCAGATTAATATGAAGGTATAAACGATTAGCTTATAATGTTTGCGTTTTTTAGGTAAGGTCCCTGTGTAGTTGTGCCCCTCACCCAGGAGGTGTGCCATATACCCTTACATAGTGCCCATTAGGAGCTGACCATTTCCCCTCCCTCCTCTCCACTCCCCCCTCCTTCCTTCACCCTTTCCCCAGATTGAATTAAATTGAGTTTTTCTCTCGTGTGGGCATGTTTTAGTTTGTCTACTAACTTCATATTAGTATTGAGTACACTGGATACTTGCTTTTCCATTCTTGTGATACTTTACTAAAAAGAATTTTCTTCAATTCCATCCAGATTAAGACGAAAGATGTCCAGTCTCCATCTTTTTAATGGATGAATTGTATTCCATGTTATACATATACCACAGTTTACTAATCTATTCATGGTTTGATGGGCACTTGGGTTGATTCCCCATCTTGGCAATCATAAGTTGAAAAATAGATGGTAAACAATCTAGTGCAAATGACCTATGATAAAATCACTTTTTTTTTCCTTCTGGGTAAGAAGTAGTAATGGGATTGTGTGATCAGTGGAAGGTCTATTCTTAGTTCTTTGAGGATTCTCCATACTTCTTTCCAAAGAGAGACAACTATTTAATAATATTTAATCATATTTTTATTTAACCTAATATTGTTAAATAATAATTTACTAAGAGTTGATGCAACTTGTCTAAGAGGAAAAATTCGGAGTGTAGAAGCCTTTTTTAAATTATGGTTGCTTAGAATAGAAGTTAGCTTAAGGGTACCTAAGAAACAATGTTTGAAGTCTTTACAAACAAACAAAAAAGAACATTTAGAAGAAATCATGACTTCGGTGACTTTATTTATGGATTTTGCAAGGCCCACAGCTCATGTCTAAAGCAGTTTGGCTCATGTCTGAGGCAGCTGGACCATGTGATATCCAGCGTTGGGCTGGTATCCCAAAAAATATTGTGGAGCCCCATAATGTGGCCCTGTAATAGCTCCAGAAATTGTCCTATAATTATCCTTCCCAAGCTTTCTTTTTGTTTATCCAAACTTTGTTTTGTAAAAAAGAGACAAAGACTAGCTAGTCGAGAATTTTTAATATCTTTCCAACATTCAGTGATGGATATAATTTAAATCAAGGCATAAAGCAGAGCAATCTTTCAACTCATCCTGTATTACATTTACAGCACGTGAACCTGATTTTAGAGCTTCAGGCAACTATAACATCTTAAAAGCCTGTAGTGACAGCTTTACTACCATCTTGTAAGAGAAGCCTTTGCTACATGCTCTTGACTTAGCCCTAACCTGATTGTTTGGTGCCCCCACAAGGTTTTGGAGTTCTCAGGAAGCACTTTTCTATTCCACATAATTTGACTTTACAAGTAGAAGGGTCACCATCCTGTAAGGGGCACAGAAGTCCAAACTCTGAGTTCATGAAGTCTAGAACTAATCTCTCCCTAGCACAGTAGAAAACATTTCCAACTCTTCCTTCTCGTTCCTGTGAGATCAGACACTTGATCTGCTTTGGATTTCTCAGGATTCACCTTTATTTGCATCACAAGTAACGAAAGCACCCCTAAACCTGAATATTAGGTGCCTGTACTATTTATGGCTTTCCTGTCTGGGTTTCCAGTTGTTGCCACTTCCCAGCTTGCAGGAAGAGGGAAAGAAAGGACACCAAAGGCAATTCTGTCTTTTTTTTTTTTTTTTTTTTTAGGCAGAGCCTCAAGCTGTTACCCTGGATAGAGTGCTGTGGCATCACAGCTCACAGCAACCCCTAATTCCTGGGCTCAAGCGAGTCTCCTGCCTCCGCCTCCTAAGTAGCTGGGACTACAGGCGCTTGCCACAACGCCCGGCCATTTTTTGGTTGCAGCCATCGTTGTTTGGCGGGCCCAGGCTGGATTCGAACCCGCCAGCTCAGGTGTACGTGGCTGGCACCTTAGCCCGTTGAGCCACAGGTGCCGAGCCGGCAATTCTGTCTTATAAGCAGGAGATGCTGATGCTGTTCACGTCACTGCCCCTCACTTTCACACCATTGTTTTAGTCATGGGGCGTCACCTACAGCCAGAGAGACTGGGAAATGTGGTCTCCAGTGAGCAGCCACATGCACAGGAAAAATTCTAAATTACTGGGGGAGAGGGGAGAGCAGATCGTAGGCGGGGACATTACCATCCTGCCCCAGAAACCTACCTCTCTAAAGAAAACCAGGAAGATTTTAACCAAAAGAATTTGTGACAGATTTGCCACAGCTTCCTCCTTAGCAAGTTTTTAAAAAAATACCTCTCTTTTCTATGACCATCTACCTTGTTTTTTTAGCATGCAAATGCTTTGGAAGTGAGAGATGTATCTTTTATGATGCAGACCTTACTGGTTATGTTGTTACCGTGGAGCAAGTGTTGAATTTGAGCTCAGAGGTGCCTTTCTAACTCTCATTAGGAATTTGATTCTTGACGTTTTTCTTGGAACTTAGGAGAAGCATTGTGGACGACGACAACCAGGATAATTAGGGGTTGTCCTGTGAAGACTAGTTCAGGAGGGATTGGATTGGAAATATTTCACATGGAGAAGAAGAGAGCAAGAATCTGTCTGCAATCCCAGCACTCTGGGAGGCTGAGGCAGGTGGATTGCTTGATCTTAGGTGTTTGAGACCATTCGGAGCAAGAGTGAGACCCCATCTCTACTAAAAATAGAAAAATTAGCTGGACATCGTGACAAGTGCATGTAGTCCTAGCTACTTGGGAGGCTGAGGTAGGACGATCGCTTGAGCTGAAGAGTTTGAGGTTGAGCTATGATGACACCGTAGTGCTCACCCAGATGAGTGAGACTCTATCTCAAAAAAGAAAAGAAAAGAAAAGAACAAGAATCATAAATGAGATTGTTATTTTCTGGTGTTTGAAGAGCTAGCAGGTAAGAGGCGATGTGGCCCTTTTTTTGCTGCTCTTCAGAATAGATTTGTGAATACAGGATAGACGCTATTATGCTCTGGCTCAGCGCTCATACTGACGCTGTTCACGTCACTGCCCCTCACTTTCACACCATTGTTTTAGTCATGGGGCGTCACCTACAGCCAGAGAGACTGGGAAATGTGGTCTCCAGTGAGCAGCCTCATGCACAGGAAAAATTCTAAATTACTGGGGGAGAGGGGAGAGCAGATCGTAGGCAGGGACATTACCATCCTGCCCCAGAAACCTACCTCTCTAAAGAAAACCAGGAAGATTTTAACCAAAAGAATTTGTGACAGATTTGCCACAGCAAATAGCGCTCATAGCTCAGTGAGTAGGGCGCCGGCCATATACACCAGGGCTGGTGGGTTGGAGCCCAGCCCGGACCTGCTAAACAACAGTGACAACTACAATAAAAATAAATAGCCGGGTGTTGTGGCAGGTGCCTGTAGTCCCAGCTACTTGGGAGGCTGAGGCAAGAGAATCGCTTAAGCTCAAGAGTTTGAGGTTGCTGTGAGCTGTGGCGCTATGGCATTCTACCAAGGGCGACAGAGTGAGATTCTGTCTCAAAAAAAAAAAAAAGTTATTATGCTTTAAATTGAAATATAAAAAAGTTTTTAGTTGGTTGTCAAAAATCTAATGGGCTGACTTAACTAGTAAACTATCTACTATCTGATGCCGTGTATCCCCAGTTACGGAAGGTTTTCACTCAGGTTTTAGACTTCAAAGGAATTGTTAATCGTAATGAGAAAATCAAATTTATTCTGGGTCTGTCTTGTCTTTCTTGTTCCCTAGGTAGGGTATGTTACCTAAGCATGGTAATATCGTCAGCCGTATTGTTTGCACAGTGCTTGATCATAGATCTTCTGAGGTTTTCAAACACAAAACTTGCTAACTTCCTATTCTTTAGTCTTTGCAGTAGCTGGCCCTCAGGCCCTCTCCGATACTTCATAAAGTTCTTGACTCCTCCCCACTGGAGCTGTCTCGCTTCATCTCTGGAAGCCTCCTGGGACCTCATGCATGATTTTCTTGTATGGTTTATTTTCTCTTTGAAGGAAGCACCTGTGTATTTATCTCATCCACCAACCTCTTTACTCCTTAAGTTGAAGGACTGGCTTCTTCAACCTTGCACCTCCTGCACTGATTAGGACAGAGTCTTTCCTCAGCAGGGCCCAATAATCACATCTTGACTTAGGGTTGAGTAATTCTCTAGGCTTACAGGGGCTAGAATCAGAATTTGCTTTTCTGAGCATCTGTCCTTTCTGCTTGTATTTACTCATGAAATGGTATATTTCATCTCTCTTCCTGTTCTTAATCTGTAACGTGAGGGGCTGGATGAGTTGGCCTCTAGTCTCCCTTCCAGCTCTGATTCATTTCAATTCCCAGCTCTTAGCCCTGACATTGACAGCCTATGGAAGAGCCTCTTCCCCAGATGCGGCCCGGCAGGGCACCATACTGACACCCAGCTTGGTCCTGTCAGGCTGTGGGGGTGGAAGGGCCGCGAGGCCCAGTGAAGGCCGTGCTGCTGCTTCCCTAGGTACGTGTGCATCGCCATGGAGGCCCTGGACCAGCTGCTCATGGCCTGCCACTGCCAGAGCATCAACCTCTTCGTAGAGAGTTTCCTCAAGATGGTGGCCAAGCTGCTGGAGTCAGAGAAGCCCAACCTTCAGATCCTCGGTACCAACTCGGTAAGGAGCCCTGGGGGCTCTGGGTCTCCCCACTGGGACCCTGGGGGTGGGACCCCAGATGCGGGGTCAGCGTTTCTCATGTTCTGTTCCTGTGTGGTTTCCAACCCTAACTACAACATACCGCGTGTTTTAGTGCTCACCTTTGTGTGAATAAAGGAGTATTTCATTTCTAATTTAAATAAATAATATATAAGTTGTATGTTGTGCCTTAAATGAAAGTTGCCATTTTAGAGCATATGATTTAAAAACCTAATGGATTTCGTATATTTACAATGTCATACAACCAGCAACACTAATGTTTAGAAAGATCATCGTTAGACTGATTATCTTCAGACTTGACTGATGATGTTCAAACTTTTTTTACTAATCAATTTTCCCCTTAAATGATTTTAAGTGAGGCCTCAATAAATATAAAAAGAGATTGAAACAGAGGTATTCCTTTGAGAGCAGGGGGTACCTGGGGCCTTCACAACTCAGCACTCCATGGGGCAGCCTTTGAAAGCAGGCACAGGGCAGCCCTCTTTCAAAGGCAGAGCAACTGATGTCCACAGGACAAGGGCAGCAGGTCAGTGGAAACACAACAGGGAAGCAGGACACAGGGCTTCTGGCTCAGTTCTGCACTTCCCTCGCTGTGTAACCCTGAGCACATTACCTTTTGCAGGCCTCATCTTTTCATCCATACCATGAGCAGGTTGAATTTGGTCTCTGTAATGCTGGTCTCAGTACAAATACCTGCAACCGTGAGCAGTTATATTTTGTGAAAGAAGCACTATCAGCCACACGTATCTACATACGAACGTCCTGTTTGCGTTCTTTAATTTCTTGCCTTCTCTCCCATTCCCTCCCTTTCTAAGCAAACTTTAAGCGCCAGGTCTTCAAGCAGCTTAGATGTGCAGGTCTTAGGCGAAGGCTTTATCTATCTGCAGATATCACAAAAGAAAAGTTGAAAGCCTGCCCCTTGGCATTCCCAACCTGAACTTTTATTGCCCAGGTTACTTTGGTTTCCTGTTCTACCTAAGTTGATTTAATCAGAGGAGTGTCTTTTAACTTCTCTTTCGAGGACCAGGAAGACCAGGCGTTCCCCTCTCTGTCCTCTCCCTGTGACAAATTATACACCCTGGGGCTGGGGGTGGGGGTGGGGGAGCCCTCTGTCAGGTTGCCCTGGCAACAGCTTCAGATACTGTTTTAGTTGTCCTGTTTGAGATAACTACAGTCTAGAAGAGAACATCTGAATGAAAAATAAACCAGGCATCGTGTATCTGTGGGGGCCACAGAAGCAGGTGGCTGCCAGCTTTAGCTTTCCGCACAGCAAATCCTAGCCAGGGGTAGGTGTTTTGTTAGCTATAGTCTCCAAGATTCAGTGTCCTGAATTCAAATTCCTGAGGAATTTGCAGGACACTGAATCTTGGCGACTACAGACGATAAAGGCTAGACAAGGGCAGGCCGTCATGAGCAAGTTCAGTCAAATCCTCGCAGTAGATTCAGAGTCCAGCCTCAGAGGCGGCCTTTCCTAGCATTGCCCCTCACCTGGGTGTCCATCCCAGCTCCCTAAGCCCTCCTTCCTGAGGGGGTGTGTTCTTTTCTCTTCATCGGTTCAGACCGGCTAGTCTTGACACCATCTCTGCAAGTCTAGCCTGGGAGTTCCAAAATGATCTTCACAGGGGCACAGGGCTTTGCAGGGACAAAGAGGGTCTGTAGGGACAAAGGGGGTCTGGGGAAGGAGAAACAGAAAGCTCTGGGTCTTTTACTCTTGCTTTATCCAACAGCCAGCTCCTGTGTACAGTTTGTGTGGAAATTGACAGCATTTTATTTGGATAACAGTTTTGGGCGGCACCTGTGGCTCAAAAGAGTAGGGCGCCAGCCCCATATGTCGGAGGTGGGGGGTTCAAACCCAGCCCCAGCCAAAAACTGCAAAAAAAAAAAAAAAGTTTTGCTGCCAGGAAATTGAAAGAAGGGGAAGGAGAGAAAGAGAAAGAAAGAAAAAAGGGAAAGAAAGAGAAAATGAGAATCCTCACTTTGCTGGATTTCTTTACCTGGAAATAGAGGCCATGAGAAGTGAAGTAACTTGTCTGTGCCTGCACAGCCTGGGCACTAGCTTTAGGCAGTGATTCATTCAGCCCCTGTATGTCTTGTTCTCCCTGGAATCTGACAGTTGGCAAATTCAGAGGCCTTTCCGGGCCACACCCACTGCGGGGTCCCTTTCCGGGGTACCACAGTGGCACCCAGCCTCTGTGCAGATGCCCTCTACAAGCAGGCCCTATCACAGGCACCCACAGCCTCAGGGGTGAGAAGGTTAAAAAAAAACAACCTTACCCCAAGCCACCTCCCCCTCCCTGCAACTTTCTCCTCTGACCTGGTTTTGCTCTTTGAATCGGCTCAGAACAAATCTCTCTTCTGCAGAATGTCTCTTCAGAATCCCTACCCTCTTCAAGGTCCCCAAACCTGACAATGACATAGACCCCCCAAAGAGTGGAAATTCACAAATTCCCAGCTCTCAGCCAGACCCCCTGATCAGCATCTCTGGATGGGGGCCCTGGAAGTCTCTAAGTTTTAGTTTCCCATGTGATGCTGTCAGCCAGGTTTGGGAACCACTGACCTACTACAGTGTTGTGTTTTGGGGGGTGTTTTGTTTTTCTTTCTTTCTTTGTTTCTCTCTCTCTTTCTTCTTTCTTTCTTTCTTTCAGACAGGGTGTCACTCTATCTCCCAACCTGGAGTGAGGTGGCATAGTCATAGCTCACTGCAGGGTTCAAGTGATCCTCCCATCCCAGTCCCCTGAAGCTAGGACTATGGGCACATGCCACCACACCTGGCTATTTTTTTTTAGAGACAAGGTCTTGCTGTGCTGCCCAGGATGATCTTATGGTCTTGAATGCCTGACCTGAGGCAATCTGTCCCTTCAGTGCCCAAGGCACTGGGACTGTAAATATCAGCCACTGTGCCCAGCCCCCACTCCAGCCTTAGCCTGCACAGGATTTCTTCCTTTTTCCCTCCTTCCACTTCTCACAAAATCCAAATTTGTTAATATCACTCCTACACATTACATGCAGCAAAGTATAATTTTAATAATTTAAGTGATGTTTTCAAGCCCTTAATGAGAATACCTCAGCTCTGGATGATGATGAGGACTGGAAAATCTAGGAGAAGGTGAGAGCCAGGGACAGCTAAACTCACTTATTGCTCAGGATTCGTTTCTGCACACCTGCCTCATTGCACGCTGGGTCCACATATGGGTCTTGGGGACCCTGTAGGTGACCATGTGACCTGACATTTGAGGGAATGCACTAATGATAAACTGAAAATATTCAATTTGATGGCTCTAAGGTCCTTCACATAAATGATGTAATGTATTAGCCTTCTGTATATAAGTAGTAAAGTAGGATGAAGGTTCATAGATTTAAAGTTTGTACTTCTTCCCCTACCTCACACCATATGTAAAAATTAACTCAAAAGTGATCAAAGACTTAAATGTAAAAGCTAAAACTGTAAAATTCTTTATCGGGTTAAAGCATTATGATCCTGGATTTTGCAATGAATTCTTATATGACATCAAAGGAAAAGCAACTAAAGAAAAAATATAGATAAATTTAAAACTTTGTACATCCAAGGGCATGATGAAAAAGGTAGAAAGACAACCCAAAGAGCGGGAGAAAATATTTACAAATCATATAACTGATAATGGCCCAGTAACCAGAATATATAAAGAATTCTTACAACTCAACAGCAAAAAGACAACCCAACTAAAATATGGGCAAAGGACTTGAATAGACAGTTCTCAAAAAGAGGTATACAAATGGCCAACAAGCACATGAAAAGGTGGTTAAGATCACTGATCATTTAGGAAACACAAATCAAAAGCACATTGAGGTATCACCTCTCACCCACAAGGATGGCTATTAGAAACACACTCTCACATCAGAAGATGACAAGTGTTAGCAAGAATGGGTAGAAACTAGAACTCATGTACTTTGTTGGCAGAAATGTAAAATGGTGCCCTCTTTTGGAAAACAGTTTGGTGGTTCCTCAAACAGTTAAGAAAAAAAATTTTTTTTTTGAGACAGTCTTATATTGTTGCCCTTGGTAGAGTGCTGTGACATCACAGCTCACAGCAACCTCAAAATATTGGGCTCAAGCAATTATTTTGCCTCAGTCTCCTGAGTAGCTGGGACTACAGGCACCTGCTGCAACACCTGGCTATTTTTAGAGATGGGTCTCACTTTTGCTCAGGCTGGTCTCGAACTCCTGAGCTCAGGCAATCCACTGCCTCGGCCTCCCAGAGTTCTGGGATTATAGGCATGAGCCGCTGTGCCTGGCCTATGGAGTTAAATATTTAGAATTGTCATATGACCTAGTAATTCCTCAACTGCTTATACACAAATGTTCGTAGCAGTGCTCTTCATAGTTGCCAAAAGGTAGAAATAACCCCAAAGATCACATATTCTATGATTCTACTGATATGGAATATTCTGAATAGATGAATCTGTGGAGAGACAGTAGATGGGTGTTTGCTAAGAGCTGGAGCAGAGAGGAACGGAGAGTGACTCTATGGATATAGGGTTTCCTTTCGGGACAATGAAATGTTTTGATTGCAAAACATTGTGAATGTATTAAAAGCCACTGAATTGGGTTCTTTAAAATAGTTAATTTTATGCCATGTGAATTTTGCCTCAAATTGACCCAAAGCCAGTGGCATATAAGCATTTGTGTTTTTACTGTGCCACAACCTTAAATCAAGCATTCTCCGAGGCTGGGGCAAAGATGAGTCACTCAGCTGGCTTAGGCAAGGGCAGCTTTCCCACAACGTGTAAGAATGAGACGGGACCCTGGAGACGTCCTTCTTGTAAGACAGTCTGGGCAGTGCCCTGTCCTTCCCTGTCTTACTCTCTCCTCACCCCCCATACCCCATTGAGACCTCTCCTCCACCAATCTCTTTGTTTCTCTCCAAGGTTCAGCTCTTGCCGGCCTCTTGGACCCAGCGGGACCCCCCTCTGTCCACCCGCCTTGCCCTCCATGGTCCCACGCAGCCACCCCCACCTTCTCTACCCAAATGTCCCCATGTGTCAGAAAAACACATGACCTGTGGGTTGGGGCTTCAGAAATACATGCCGTGCAGTTTGATGGGGCTTTAGGCCAGTTCCTTAGCCCATTTTTGGCCACCTCCCTGTCACATCCTGGAGGCAGTTTTACAATCTCCCATTTGCTCCTCGAGCCGCTTCCCAAATCTGCCAGGTCAGCCTAAGAGATGGCTTTGCCCTCTTCTCCCACTGAGAAATAAGGGCTGTCCCAGGGGTTCCCTCTACTTCCATGTCCATCCCAGGGGAGCCTGGCCCTCAGGAACCTCCCTACATCCATTTCCCCTGCACTCTCTGTCTCTTGTCCCCCCTCTCAGTCTAAGTTCCGATCTCCTTCAGTGTAGGAACAAATAAACAACAATAAAAAACCCAAATCACATTCTCCTGAATAACCACAAAGCACCCTCCGCTCCCCTGACAAAATCAACAACCATCCCTGAATATTATTTGGATATGTAGTCCAAAATTCAATTGTCTTTATTGCTGTCCTTTTTCAAATCGGGGCCCAATGAAGACTGTGTGTTTACTTTGTTTCCTATGTCCCTTCCCTCTCTCTGCCCCTCCTTTTTGGGTGACCCTGATATTTTGAAGACAGCAGGTCAGTTGCCCTGTAGGGTGCCCCACATTCTGCATTTGTCTGATTGTTTCCTGTGGTGTCATTTATCTTACTTCCGTCTCTTGTATTTCCTGCAAACTGGAATTAGATCTGAAGGTTTCATCGGTTGCAGGAGTCTACTTTTGGCCACAATACTTCATGGGGGTTGCTGGGACCTGCCATGAGTACAACAGCAGGCACAGATGTCTGGTGTCCCACTTTTATGGGTGCTAATTGTGTCCTGTGTTAGGGGGGTGCCAGCCAGCCCTCTCCATTATAAAAGCATGCTTTTGTCTTTTTTTTTGCAGTTTTTGGCCGGGGCTGGGTTTGAACCCACCACCTGCGGCATATGGGGTCGGCGCCCTACTCCTTTGAGCCACAGGTGCTGCCCAGTTAGAAATCTGTGGGGAGTAACCCACACCCCACCCACCTGTTACCTGACGTTTTTATCTTTTGGTGGCATTTCTCCCTGTGACTGCATCCTTCATGCTCCCTCCACTTCCATGGGCCTGTTGCTCCGACTCTTCCCCACCCCTCCCCTGCTGTATAATGCCCCCTCTCACCCCCGCCCAGGATGTCTCTACTCTAATCCCTGGACCCTGTGATGCTACCATGGATCACAAGGGTCAGTCTGTAAGTTAAAGATCTTGAGCGGGGTGGGGGGAGTCGGTGGGGGAGATTATCCTGGATAATCTGGGTGGCCATGATGCAATGACAGGGTTACTATCATGAGGGACACAGGGGATCAGAGTCAGGGGAAGGTGATACGATGACGCAAGCGGAGGGACAGAGAGAAAGAGAGTTGAAGATGCTGTGCTGCGGGGCCTGAAGGTGGAGTGAGGGGACACAAGCCGAAGGAAGTAGGCGTCTTCTGGAAGCTGGAGAAGACGAGGAAACGGATACTCCCCTGGAGCCCCCAGAAGGAACGCAGCCCTGCAGACCCATTTTATTTAGACTTCCGAGCTCCAGAACTGTGAGATGATAAATTTGTGTTATTTTAAACCACTAAATTGCGGTGATTTGTTATAGTGGCCACAGGAAACTAAGTCAGTTTCCTTTAATGATCCTCTTCCTCATGCCCTGAAATGGCTGCGGTCTCCAAGGCTCTCCACTCGACCCTCTCCCACTCCGTACGCTCCCCCTGGACAATTCCATCAACTCTTGTGGTTTTAACTGTCACCTAAAGACCAGAAATGCTGCGGTCTCCATCACCAGTCCAGAAGTCAGCACCGCTGGAGACCAGCAGGCTGGGGTGGAATCCGTAAAGTCTGGCGAGGGCCCGGCCCATGAGGCAGCTTGGGTGTGGCTCTCAGCACCCAGCAGAGGCTCAGAGAGCAGAAGCAGGTGCTGCTTTCTGGGTGCAGTCCTTGGGGGCCAGAAGGGATTGCTTTTCAGGACCAACAAGGACTAGACTCTCCCAGGAATTCCTAAAACCACAGTGAGATTTGCAAAGAGTTTAGAAAGAGAGACAGCGTAATGTGGGTGGCTGGGAGACGCAGAGAGTTACTATGCCTTGGCTGGTAAGCAGGAGGTTTGCAGGGCATGGTCAGGTCAGGTTACTGTGGGGCTGTTCCCCTGGCTATAGTGAAAACCTCTCCAGGGAGTGGCGGTAAACAAGGGCAGCAGCGAGAAAGGGACTGGCAGTGCTATGGCCAAAGCCCCGTGGCTTGGAGGATCTGCTTTCCCACTAGGATTTGTTGTTTCCATTTCTCCTTGTGTAGGTAAACACGGCAAAAAGGCCTGCAGTCCTCAAGCTGCGAGAGTCAGGAGTCTGCCTAGGCCTGGTATTTTGAACCGGCAGTTCTGCTGTTGACAGCAGGAGATTGTCTGGGTCAGAGAGCTATAGGCGGGGAAGGGCTGCCTTCTGCCTGGGGAGGCTTGGCTGGTGCTAAAGGCAGCTCAGCCTGCCTTCCCCACCGGGAGAGCTCTCTTGGCAGTGTCAGTCTTTGGAGCTTGTTTTCTCTTTACTGACCCTTAGTAACCCCAGTTTTCACACAACTGTGGCCCCGGCCTGCCTCCATGGGAGGTCGGGTGACCTGCTCCAGCAAATTTGGCTTTGTTGTGTTTAAAGAGCTGAAACTTTGATCTTGAAAAGGTGGCCCTGGCAGTGCCCCTGGCCTTTGAGATGTCACATGTTCAGAATCACCAATTTGTTGCTATGGAGACTGCTTTCTCTTAAAAAATAAGACAAAAACCCCCAGCTTTATTCTTTCAAGACCTTGCGCATTAGGCAACTAGCATTTTGATAAAAGCCATTGATAATGTATGAACTAGCAATGGTAGGAGTGAGGCGGACAGGAAGTTCCTTCTGTATCATGCATTTTAAAAATGGTGACCTGAGTGTGATGGCCCGCACCTCTAATCCCAGCTACTTGAGACGCTGAGGCAGGGGGATTGCTTGAGCCCAAGAGTTAATTCCAGTCTTGGCAACATAACAAGACCCTGTTTCTATTAAAAAAAAAAATAGTGACCAGTTACACAGGTAAATGGGCCTGGTAAAAACTCATGGTGTGTTGACAGTAAGTCAAAAATACACTGGGGGAAAGAAATGAGGAGGCAGCTGTTAACTGTGATAGGCAGGGCAGGTAGAGTCCTGGTCACACCAAGTCTATAAGGCAGGTGCTTGCATCATATTATCCCCATTTTACAGATGGAGCAACTGAGACACAGGGTGCTTAAGTAACTTGGCCCAAGACACTCAACTAACAAGAAGAGGAGGTGGGATCCAAATGTGCAGTCTGGCTCCAAACCCCTTCTCATAATCATGACATTACATTGCCTCTTATAAGAGGGGTATGTGCTTTACTCACTGTAAAGCCCAAGAGGCCCAACCCCATCTCAGCCAGGTTTTGGTATATTTCCAGGGAGAGTTACCCAGTGGGTGTGTCCTTACTCCCCACAATGCACTCATCAGACACTCTGAGTCACCATCACCAAAATTCTGAGTTTAGCGTCTTCATGCCAACTCCTGGAAGATTTTTGAGCAGCATGGGGGTGGGCTGTCTAGGAGCTGCCCCCCTGGGGACACCGTGGGCCAATGCTCCCTGATAGGTCATCTGGCTGTGTTGATGTGTCTGTGCATTCATACTTTAAGACCCAGGGAAAGAACTGTCCCTCCCACGAAGCTATCAAACCCAGCCATAAAAAAGAATGAAATCCTGTCATTTGCAGCAACATGGATGCAACTAGAGGCCATTATCTTAAGTGAAATAAGCCAGGCACAAAAAGACAAGTATCACATATCCTCATGTATGTGTGGAAGCTAGAAAATGCAAACACATGGAGCTAGAGAGTGGAAAAATAGATAATAGAGCCAGGGAAGTGTGAGTGGGGAGGAGCGTGGGGAGTGCTGAAGAGAAGTTAAAGGGTTAAAGGGTACAAACGCACAGCAGGATGGAATAAATTCAGTGTTTGATAGCAGAGTCGGGTGACCATACTTAACAAAAGTATATGATACATATTTGATGGAGAACCTAAACACTCTAACTCGATCACTACACCTTATATACTTGCAACAAAATTACCCAGCTCAGTGCCTGTGGCTCAATGGGCTAAGGCATCAGCCACGTACACCTGAGCTGGCGGGTTCGAATCCAGCCTGGTCCGCCAAAAAATGACGGCTGCAACCAAAAAAAAAAATAAGAAATGGCTGGGTGTTGTGGCGGGCACCTGTAGTCCCAGCTACTTGGGAGGTGGAGGCAAGAGACTCACATGAGTCCAGGAATTGGAGGTTGCTGTGAGCTGTGATGCCACAGCACTCCATCCAGGGGTGACAGCTTGAGGCTCTGTCTCAAAAAAAAAAAAATTCCTCATGCATCCCATAAATTTCTGCCCCCCAAAGCTATCAAACCAAGGGTCCTTAAGGATGTTCAGAGATCCTCGTACTCAAAAGGAGCTTATTTTATTAGATAGCCCTGTTGTCATCCAAGGTTATAAATGGGGCACTTGCCCTCTGCATGAGAGGTCCAAGGTTGACATTAAGTGCAGTCTTATTAGAACCCAAGACAGAGCAAGAGTCATAATAAAATGAAGGGCTGGAACAGGCAATGGCCAGCATCCCATGCAGTCCCAGGTTCCACAGGGGAGACAGTGTCTTGCAGATGGTGCTGTGCTGGGTCATCCATCCAACCCGGAACCACTCCAGTCCTCCCCTTCCAAGGAGATGACCATCTATCTACCCAGCTTCGACTGACTTCCATCACCAAGGACACTCAGAAATTTGACTTTAACCAGCTCCCCCGGTAGTTTTGATACATGTTAAAATTTAAAGAGCAAAGAACAGCAGACCTGGTGTCAGAATTCCCAAGTTTGTGCCTGGTGTGGTGACTTAGGCCTGTAATCCTAGCACTCGGGGAGGCTGAGGCAGGTGGATTGCTAGAACTCAGGAGTCTGAGACCAGCCTGAGCAAGAGCAAGACTCTGTCTCTACTAAAAATAGAAAAACTAGCCAGGTATCGTGGTGGGTGCCTGTAATCCCAGACACTGGGGAAACTGAGGCAGGAGGATGGCATGAGGCCTGGATTTGAGGTTGCAGTGAGCTATGATGATACCAGTGCACTCTACCCGGGGACAGAGTGAGACTCTGTCTCAAAAAAGAATTCCAAAGTTTGAGGCCCCGTTCTACCTATCACAAGCCGTTGTTCCTCAAATAATTCACTTATTCCCTTAGAGCCTCCAATTCCTCATCTCGACAATGGGGACAATATATGTCCTGCTAAACCTATTTGTTTGCTGAAAATTATATGAGATATGGATGTTATAATAGGCTGAAAAATAGCGCTCCAAAAGATGCCTGCACCCTAATTCCTGGAACCTGGAAACGTTACCTTATGCGGAAACAAAGTCTGTGTAGGTGTGATTAAGTTAAGGATCTTGAGATCCTCTGGTATATGTGGCTGGCACCTTAGCGGCTTGAGCTACAGGCACTGAGCCTAATCTCCATTTTTTTTAATGGCTGAATAGTATTCCATGGTGTGCATATACCACAGCTTGTTAATCCATTCCTGGGTTGGTGGGCTTTTAGGATGTTTCCACATTTTGGCGATTGTAAATTGAGCTGCAATAAACAGTCTAGTGCAAGTGTCCTTATGATAAAAGGATTTTTTTCCTTCTGGGTATATGTGCAGTAATGGGATTGCAGGATCAAATGGGAGGTTCTGCAAAAGCAGTTCTGAAAGGAAAATTTACTGCTTTGGATGCCTGCATTTGAAAAACAGAAAGAGAGAGCATCAACAAACTCACAAGCCATCTTATGGAATTGGAAAAAGAAGAACAATCTAAGCCTAAACCCAGCAGAAGAAAAGCAATATCCAAAATTAAATCAGAGATCAATGAAACTGAAAACAAAAGAATCATTCAGAAAATTAATGAAACAAGGGGTTGGTTTTTTGAAAAAATAAATTAAACAGGCTCGGTGCCTGTGGCTCAAGCGGCTAAGGTGCCAGCCACATACACCTGAGCTGGTGGGTTCAAATCCAGCCCAGGCCCGCCAAACAACAATGACTTCTGCAACCAAAAAATAGCCCGACGTTGTGGCAGGTGCCTGTAGTCCCAGGCACTTGGGAGGCGGAGGCAGGAGAATCGCTTGAGCCCAGGAGTTGGAGGTTGTTGTGAGCTGTGATACCACAGCACTCTACCCAGGGCGACAACTTGAGGCTCTGTCTCAAAAAAAAAAAAAAAAGAGGACGGCGCCTGTGGCTCATTGAGTAGGGCGCTGGCCCCATATACTGAAGGTGGCGGGTTCAAACCCTGCCTTGGCCGAACTGCAAAACAGAAAACTAGCTGGGCGTTGTGGTGGGTTGCCTGTAGTCCCAGCTACTCGGGAGGCTGACACAAGAGAATCACCTAAGCCCAGGAGTTGGAGGTTGCTGTGAGCTGTGTGATGCCACAGCACTCTACCAAGGGCAATAAAGTGAGACTCTGTCTCTATAAAAAAAAAAAAAAAAAGGAAAGAAAGAAAATAGATAAACCTTTGCCCAGACTAACTAGAAATAGAAAAGTAAAATCTCTAGTAACCTCAATCAGAAATGATAAAGGGGAAATAATAACTGATGCCACAGAGATACAAGAGATCATCTCTGAATACTGAAAACTACCAGAAACTCTATGCCCAGAAATTTGACAATGTGAAGGAAATGGATCAACATTTGGAATCATACCCTCTTCCTAGTCTTAGCCAGGAAGAAATAGAGCTCCTGAAGAGACCAATTTCAAGCACTGAGATCAAAGAAACAATCAAAAATCTTCCAACAAAAAAATGCCTTGGTCCAGATGGCTTCACACCAGAATTCTATCAACCTTCAAAGAAGAGCTTATTCCTGTACTGCAGAAATTATTCCAAAAAATTGAGGAGGAAGGAATCTTCCCCAACATGTTCTATGAAGCAAACATCACCCCGATACCAAAACCAGGAGAATAACCAACTAAAAAGGAGAATTTCAGACCAATTTCACTCATGAATATAGATGCAAAAAATCTCAACAAAATCCTAGCCAATAGATTACAGTTTATCATCAAAAAAGTCATAAATCATGATCAAGTAGGTTTCATCCCAGGGATGCAAGGCTGGTTTAACATACGCAAGTCCATAGACGTGATCCACCATATTAACAGAAGCAACAACAAAGATAATATGATCCTCTCAATAGATGCCGAAAAAGCATTCGATAAAATCCAGCATCCTTTTCTAATTAGATCATTGAAGAGTATAGACATACGTGGCACATTTCTGAAACGGATCAAAGCTATCTATGACAAACTCACAGCTAATATTTTACTGAATGGAGTAAAACTGAAAGCTTTTCCTCTTAGAACTGGAACCCTACAAGGTTGTCCTCTGTCACCATTACTATTCAGTGTAGTGCTGGAAGTGCCAGCCAATACAATTAGGCAAGAGAAGGAAATAAAGGGCATCCAAATGGGAGCAGAGGAGGTCTCCCTCTTTGCTGACGAGATGATCTTATACTTAGAGAACCCCAAAGACTCAACCATAAGACTCCTGGAAGTCATCAGAAAATACAGTAATGTCTCAGGATATAAAATCAATACCCACAAGTCAGTAGCCTTTGTATATGGCAATAACTGTCAAGATGAGAGGCTAATTAAGGACACAACTCCCTTCACCATAGCTTCAAAGAAAATGAAATACCTAGGAATATACCTAACAAAAAAGGTGAAGACATCTATAAAGAAAATTATGAAATCCTAAGAAAGGAAATAGCAGAGGATATTAACAAAAGAAAGAACATACCATGCTCATGGCTGGGAATAATCAACATTGTTAAAATGTCTATACTTCTCAAAGCAATCTACCAGTTTAATGCCATCCCTATTAAAATACCAACATCGTACTTTCAAGACTTGGAAAAAATGATTCTGCATTTTGTATGGAACCAGAAAAAACCCCACATAGCTAAGGTAGTTCTTAGTAATAAAACCAAAGCCAGGGCATTAGCATACCAGATTTTAGGCTGTACTACAAAGCCACAGTGGTCCAGACAGCATGGTATTGGCACAAAAATAGAGACATAGGCATTTGGAATCGAATAGAAAACCAGGAAATGAAACTAAAGTCTTACAACCACCTAGTCTTCGATAAACCAAACAAGAACGTACCTTGGGGTAAGACTCCCTATTTGATAAGTGGTGCTGGGAGAACTGGATATCCACATGTCAAAGACTGAAACTGGACCCACACCTTTCTCCACTCACAAAAATTGATTCAAGATGGATAAAGGACTTAAATTTAAGGAATGAAATGATAAAAATCCTCAAAGACAGCATAGGAAAAACACTGGAAGGTATCTGCCTGGGGAAAGACTTCATGAAGAAGCCTGTTGTGGCAATTGCAACAACAACAAAAATAAACAAATGGGACATAATTAAGCTGAAAAGCTTCTGTATAGTTAAGGAGACAACAACCAAAGCAAATAGACAACCCACAGAATGGGAAAGGATATTTGCTTATTTTGAATCAGACAAAAGCTTGATAACTAGGATCTATAGAGAACTGAAATTAATCCACATGAAAAAAGCCAACAATCCCATATATCAGTGGGCAAGAGACATGAATAGAACCTTCTCTAAAGAAGACAGATGAATGGCTAACAAACATAAGAAAAAATGCTCATCATCCCTAATTATTAGAGAAATGCATATCAAAACCACTCTGAGATACCATCTAACACCAGCGAGAATGGCCCACATCACAAAATCTCAAAACTGCAGATGCTGGCGTGGATGTGGAGAGAAAGGAAAGCTTTTACACTGCTGGTAGGACTGCAAACTAATACAACCTTTTTGGAAGGAAGTATGGAGAACTCTCAAAGAACTCAAGCCAGACGTCCCATTTGATCCTGCAGTCCCATTACTGTACATCTACCCAGAAGGAAAAAAAATCCTTTTATCATAAGGACTGCACTAGACTGTTAATTGCAGCTCAATTTACAATCACCAAAATGTGTAAACAGCCTAAAAGCCCACCAACCCAGGAATGGATTAATAAGCTGTGGTATATGCACACCATGGAATACTATTCAGCCATTACAAAAAAATAGAGACTAGGCTCAGCTCTTGTAGCTCAAGCAGCTAAGGCGCCAGCCACATACCCCAGAGGTGGCGGGTTCGAATTCAGCATGGGCCCGCCAAACAACAATGACAACTACAAACAAAAATAGAAGGGTGTTGTGGTGGGTGCCTGTAGTCCCGGCTACTTGGGAGGCTAAGGCAAGAGAATTGCTTAAGCCCAGGAGTTGGAGGTTGCTGTGAGCTGTGATGCCACAGGGCGACAGCTTGAGACTCTGTCAAAAAAAAAAAAAGAAAGAAAGAAAAGAAAAATGGAGACTTTACATTCTTTGTATTAACCTGGATGGAAGTAGAACACATTATTCTTAGTAAAGCATCACAAGAGGCTCGACGCCTGTGGCTCAACGTGCTAAGGCGCCAGCCACGTGCACCTGAGCTGGCAGGTTCGAATCCAGCCCGGGCCCGCCAAACAACAATCACGGCTGCAACCAAAAAATGGCCAGGCGTTGTGGTGGGCGCCTGTAGTCCCAGCTGCTTGGGAGGCAGAGGCAGGAGACTCACTTGAGCCCAGGAGTTGGAGGTTGCTGTGAGCTGTGATGCCACGGCACTCTATCCAGGGTGACAGCTTGAGGCTCTGTCTCAAAAAAAAAAAAAAAAAGCATCACAAGAATGGAGAAGCATGACTCCTATGTACTCAATTTTTATATGAGAACAATTAATGACACAGTAAGGGTGGAGGAAGGAAAAGCAGAGAGAGGGAAGGAGGGAGGGGGTGGGGTCTTGTGTGTGCCACACCTTTTGGGGGCTAGATACAATTGTCCCCCTTGTCCCCGTTAATAAAACAAAACGAAGGTCCCCACCGGACGTGTCTGCACCCTCCTCTTGTTCTTCCCTAATAATACCACACCCCCCACCACCACTCCAGGCACTGTCAGGGGTCGTTTGGCTTTAGGCTAGAGGAAGCAGAGGGCTGGATAAAAACCCAGAGACCGTGTACCTTTGTCCACCACCTCCCTTTTCCCTCGGTCCCTGGCAACCACCCTTCTCTGTGCTTCTGAGTTTGCCTATTCCAGACTCCACATGAGTGAGATCATGCAGCGTTTGTCTGTGTCCGGTTTATGTGACTGAGCATATGTCTTTCAGGTTCATTCACTTGGCTGTCAAAAGGGCAAAATTTCCTTCCTGTTAAAGTTTGAGTAATATTCCTCTGTGAGAGTGTGTGTGTGTGTTTCACATACACAGCACGTTTTCTTGACCCTTGTGTCGTCAGACGTTTAGGTTGCTTCCAAATCTTGGCTATCTTAAATGTTCTCCCCACAAAAAGCAGGGGATGGTAATGTGAAGAACATGTTAATTAGCCTAATTGTGCAGATAACCTCACAGTGTATAGATACTGAAACATCACACTGTACACATTAAATATATAAACGTGCATGATTTTTATTTGTCAGTTACACCTTAGTAAAGCTCAAAACACAACGCCAAGGTTTCCAGGCCGGAGTCCTGCTGGAGAAGCCAGCAGCCTCCTGCAGGGCCTTGGCCAGTCACTTAACTTCTGTGGGTCTCAATCTCTTTGTACAATTAAAATAATAATTTTCACTTTAGAGTTGTTTTAAAATAGATGAGGTATGCAAAGTGCTGAGGGGAGCACCTGCCATTATCTGGGCTTCTAAAATCTTTTAGAAGGTCTTACCTGTTCGCCTAGGCCCTACATGTTCAGGACAAAGTATTTGACGGTTTTTCCCTCTTTCTTACTGGTCTCTTTATTTTTTTTTTTTTTTGTCAGTTTTAATTATTCTAAAATGCACGCACTCATACACAGTCTTATTTTAATCCACCTTAACGGATTTGGGATAAATATGGTATACATTTAAAAAACCTTAAAACATCCTTAGTGACAACTGGGCTGCTGATTTTACACAGAGAAAAGACCAAACATAAAAAGAAGTTAAATGTCCCCCTCCCACAGGTCACACTGCCAGTTAAGAGCTAGACCTACAGTTAGAACGTATGATAGCCACATGTCCCCTTTAAATGGACGGACATCGTGACAGGCCAGCCTCTGCCGGTGAGGAGTGTGGCCTGGGAACCTTCTGTCGGTGGTTATGAGCACCAGCAATGCACCCAGCTTTAGTTTCACCAAACCTAGGTTCAGTCTCTGTGTCAGCCCACATCTGTGTTCGGGCCGTGGGGGCCGAGAAGGGCCAGGCCTTCTTTAGCTGTGTTTCCGGCACTCCCCAGTGTTCATTCCCGTAGTCCCTTGGGTCACCACCATGTCTCTTCCGTATCCCCACAACACCATTCTGGGTCATTGCTAACATCAGAAAATTCATTCCCAAATCTACGGATGCATTTTAGATGGCGCCTAGAAAGAACAATTTCCCTATCTGCTTTGTATGTTTCGATGCTCCATATTAGTCAGCAGAAAATAACCATTATATTTATTATTGTGAGAACCAAACACTATAATAATTAAAGCCGTGTGTGGAAGCTGCTCATGTTCATCCAAAAAAAAGTGACTAACAGTTTTTAAGTCGTTCAATAGAAACATAGATTGACAGCTAACAATGAATATTATCAGAGTACATGAACTAGAGACTTTTAGGAAGAATAGTGTTTCCAGCAAAGGTTCGTAAAAAACACAAGGAAGAATAATACAGCATAGATTTTATTATAACTCTAATCTTTTTAGAGTTGTTTGGGGTACTAATTTTATAACGTCAAATGAAATAACATATAGGGATTATATAAAACGTTTAGTACTTTGATTCCATTTAGTCTGTGATTCTCACGTCCCTGCAGGACCCAGTTGAAGTTAAGTCCTTGTTTAGAATCGCAGGGGGGCAGCACAGTGGCGCAGAAGGATTCCTGAGGCTGTTCAAGACTTACTGAGCTCAAACAGCAAACTTTAGAAATGTACCCACATTTTTAACAATAAAATGTAATTATGCCCTTAAATTAAATTTTAACTTTGGTGTTGGGTCCCAGATTGGTTCAAGGGTGGTGCCACAAGCTTTGACAGTAACAATCCTTCAGGGTTAGGATTATTCCTGCAGCCCTTGAGCCCCGTGTTTGCGAAGCTCTGGATAGAGGGGTGCAAGCAGGCACTTACCTGACCCCTTCGTGTTCCCTGCTCCACTGTCCTCTGCTGTCCCCAGCAGGGAGGGCCTGAGAAGGGCCATGGTTTCCAGTCTCATGTAGTGGACAGGAGAACTCAGATCTCCTGAACGTGCTCCAGGAGGCAGCCCAGGGCCAGGTCCCTGTGGCTTTAGCACAGCTGGGGGTCTGGGGATGCTCAGAAGCAAGGACAGCAGCTCACGGCTCATGTGTTTCTCCCTCCCTTCCTGATAGTTTGTGAAGTTTGCCAACATCGAGGAGGACACCCCGTCCTATCATCGGAGTTATGACTTCTTTGTGTCCCGATTCAGTGAAATGTGCCACTCGAGCCATGATGATTTGGAAATCAAGACTAAGTGAGTAGGGGGTGGCAAGGGTGGCCTGCTCGGCTCGCGCCAGAGGCACTGCTGGGTTTCGTGGTATTTACTGCTGCTCTGTTGTCGCTGGATAGGAAGAGCACCAGCTGGATGTGGAGGTGGAAGGGACAGCTCTGGGGTCTCCACATGTCGTTTCTAAAGCAAAAACGGCTTGGGCCAGAAAACAGGGCTAAATTGCAGATAATGGGCTATGAGCTCAACTTGAGAGCAGTGACAAAACACATGCACACACCGGTCCACACACACTTTTGCTCAGAATGAGATGCATTGATACTCTAGAAATACCATTATCCATCAAAGCCTATACCCACCAATAAAGAGCCGAAGTCCTGGCTCTGGTTGACCCTGGCTGTCCTCACTTCACCCCCTCTGCCCTCCCACCGCCTCATTCCCCACCCACCCAGGCCTTGCTGGCCTCTTTGCTATTCCTCAAGCACACCGTAGCATTCGTGCCCCAGGGCCTTTGCACAGTCTCTGTCCTGCCTGGAATGCTTCACCTCTGTGGAGCTTCTGCTCAAATGTCCCCTTATCAGCGAAGCTGCCCCTGTGCATACCCACCTCCTTCTTCCTTACCCTGCTCTGGTTTTTTCTATAGTACTCATGCCTTTTGAACGTGTTTCATCATTTACTTAGTTCTTTCATCATTTACTTACTTTGCTTCTTACTGCCTGTGTCTTCCCATGGGAATGTACACTTTACCTGGATCAAACAGTGCAGGTCATTATTTTGTCCCCTGATGCATCCCAAGTGCTAAAACTGTGCCCAGAGAGCAGTGGGCACTTGAGAAATATTGGCCAGGTGAATGACAGAATGAATGGATGCTTTCAGATAAACATCATGAATTAGAGGATACACTTTTATGTACACATACACCAATCTATAAAAACACTTCCCTCGCAGAAAAATACTCATTTGAATGCAATCAAGTACTGAAAAAAATAGAAACATACTCACAGACGTAAAAGTAGTATAAGACCTCTCAAAATCACACAGAAATTAAGACAAAAACATACTGACACAAACAATGGAGCAGGATGCAGTCAGATGGATGAGTCAGTAGGTGAGGAAGCGGGAAATAGGTGCTTTGTGTCCAGCACTGTCCTTGGAACTGTTATGTATGGTGCAAAAGAGTCAGAAGCAGGTGTCTGCTGTTAGAGAGTATCCTCACCTCAGGAAGATTCTATGAAACTAGAGACTATGTTTAAAGAAAGAAAAGCTGTCCCAGCCCAGCAAAGCTGCAGGTGTGGGAGAAGGCGGAGGCGACAGGGGGCTGTCTCCATTGGTTGCTGCTGGAACTGAGCTCCTTCCTTCATCACATCGGCACCTCAGAGGTGCCCCAAGTGCCATGTTACGCAGAACAGTGGGGTCGAGGAACCGGGGTGTCCCTCATGATAGCCAGTGGTCTGGTCTGAAGCAACAGGAAGTGAATCCTCCATTCCCTGGGCTGCTGGTTCCCCAAGCTTCCAAGGCAGTGGATGGGCTCTGGGCGGGAAGCCCAGTGCAGCTGGATGGCAGCTCTTGGGCCTCCCCAGACCCAGACACTTCTCTCCATCCCCTGCGGCTGTGCTGGGGTAAGGGCTCTGATGAGGCCAGCTGGGGGTCCAGGTGGAAGAAGTTCCTTGCCCAGGTTTGGCTTCCCAAAAAGGCCTTGAAGAGGGGGAGCAAAAGGGACTGGAGCAGTCGGGGGCCATCCAGGAGCAGGTGTTAGAGGAGGGGCAGGACTGTGAACTGGTGTGGTCGTAAGGAGTACCGCCCACTCAAGCTGGACCTCACTGTCCAGAGGCAGAGCTGCAGGTCGCTCCTGAGACACACACATGCACACACACGATTGCTGCTCAGCATATCATGTGGTCAGCACTGCATCCCAGCAGCATGTGACATGGTCAGCACTGCATCCCAGCAGCATGTGACATAGTCAGCACTGCATCCCAGCAGCATGTGACACGATCAGCACTGCGTCCCAGCAGCATGTGACACAGTCAGCACTGCGTCCCAGCAGCACATGACGTGGTCAGCACTGCGTCCCGCAGCATGTGACGTGGTCAGCACTGCGTCCCAGCAGCATGTGACACGATCAGCACTGCATCCCAGCAGCATGTGACACGGTCAGCACTGCGTCCCGGCAGCATGTGACATGGTCAGCACTGTGTCCCAGCAGCATGTGACACGGTCAGCACTGCGTCCCCACAGCACATGATCCCAGCAGCATGTGACATGGTCAGCACTGCGTCCCAGCAGCATGTGACATGGTCAGTACTGCATCCCTGCAGCATGTGACATGGTCAGCACTGCGTCCCGGCAGCATGTGACACGGTCAGCACTGCGTCCTGGCAGCATGTGACACGGTCAGCACTGCGTCCCAGCAGCACGTGACATGGTCAGCACTGTGTCCCACCAGGATGTGACATGGTCAGCACTGCATCCCAGCAGCACGTGACATGGTCAGCACTGTGTCCCACCAGGATGTGACATGGTTAGCACTGCGTCCCAGCAGCAGCAGAGGTTCCTGAACACCAGGACGACGGCTGCTGAGGTTGCTCCTGGCCCCAGCACCACCGTTATACCCACAGACCAGCACTCGTCACCCATGAAGGAAAGCCCGCGGCTGAGAGGGGAGGGACTGTCTGGGGTCAGTCTTCTTTATTCCTGCTCCTTCTGCTTGTCCCCTCCATCACCACCCTCCCAGCTATTCCCTGGGATCACTGCCTGTTGTTCATTCCAGTCTGCCCAGAGTCAGAGCAGTAGCAGACGGGCTAGGCTTTCTGTGCCCACAGTAGCACTTTGCTCGAGGGTCTGGAGGGGGCCTCTGAATGCTTTTGGCTACCCTTGGATCCCCACAGTGGAGTGTGTGTGTGTGTGAATTGTGTGATCTCTCGGGCCCAGCAGATCAGTCCTCTCTGAACTCCACTTGGGTTTCAGAGACTTTGCAACCCCTGCTCCTGGGTAGGGCTCCGCTGAGCATCACTGAGAAGAGGAACATTGAGAAGTCTCCTGCTCTCCAGGTTCTGAACTCACTGTGAAAGGGTCAGTCAGCTCTGAGTGTCCTGGAATGAAACGTGCACGTATCCAGAAAGGACTCTGGGGAGAATGAAGGAGCGCAAGGTTGTTAGAAAAAGAAGAAAAATTAATTCAAATTCACACACAAGGAAGCCCTGGGCAGAAGTTTTTCCGCCCACCAAGGCTGGATCTTGCCAGCCAGGCCCTCCTGGGTGGGACACACGAGTCCGGCACATTTGGAGTGTTTTAGTTATGAACTAGGAGGGGCCGTCTAGCCCAGAGGCAAGAGCAGTAAGGGGGTAGTATTCCAGCCAGTTTATTCTCAAGCCCGGACAGCCTCTGGCTCAGGGTCTTGAGTGGGACTCAGGGTCCGAGTGGGCAGGAGTTTCCCCAGGGAGTCCCAAAGGGTCCTCTGGTGCTGCTAACCTGCCACCCCTCAGGGATGGTCACTCAGTAAGGCCCAGGGTCATACCCCCAGAGCCCCACTTAAAACTAAAGCTGAAAATACAACTGTCAACTAAACATTTAGAAAAAATGCTGCTCCACTCCAACAATCATCAAAAGGATGCAAACTGAAATAGCTGCAATATGTGTGGATTTTTCCACGCCATAAAATTAGAACAGACGTGTCGAGTGAGATGTTCCGTGCGGCTGTGGGCGCAAGGCAGGGAGAATGGCATACCCTGGCAGCCTGCACAGGGGCGGGACAGGGCCTAGCAATTTGGCAATATTGGGAGACTTTCTTTCATTTCATACCTTGTGATTCATTGATTCCACTCATGGCAATGACTTGAAACGTTGTGAAATATTTTATACAATGATATCCATAACAGCATTACTATAATAGCAAAAAATCTGGAAATAACTTAAATGACCAATGGGGCACTAGTTTAGAAAGTTCTTAACAGTATATCATGCAATCATTCAACATGTTTTGAAGAGTTAATGATATAGGAAAATGCTCATAACTGAATGTTATGTGATAAAAAGCAAATATATGGCTGGGTAAGGTGGCTCACACCTATAATTCCAGCGCTTAGAAAGGCGGAGGTAGGAGGGTTGCTTGAGGCTAGGAGTTTAAGACTAGCCTGGGCAACACAGTGAGACTCCAAAAATGCCACCACACTGGAAATACTAGAAGTACAAAACAAATTAGCCAAGTGTGGTGACATGTGCCAGTAGTCCTAACTACTTGGGGAGGCTGAAGCAGGAGGATCACTTGAGCATATGAGTTGGAGGCTACAGTGAGCTATGATTGCCCCACTGTGCTGCGGCCTGGGTGACAGACTGAGACTCTATCCCTTAAAAAAAAAAGGCTCAATACAAATTAAATATGCAATAGGTTCTTAGTTCTGTTATATATTATGTATAGAAGAAAGAAAAGACCAAAAGGCCCAATAATGGTTATCTTTGAATGATGACGGTATCACCCAAATCTCTTCTCTATACTTTTTTATAATTAGCATGTATTATTTTTAAATCAGGGGAAAAAGTTTGACATAAAATGAAAAATAAAAAAATTTCAGGCTGAAACATTGGACTTTGTTAATGGCCAGTAAAGAGGGGACCCTCCTACAGCACTGTGCTGACCTTAGGTTTGCACAGTGGGGAGTGAGGTGTGCAAAAAGGGACCCCCTTGTGCTGCTACTCAGTTTCCCCTCTGGCTTCTCAGCCAGCTTAGCCCCAGTGGGAACCCCTCTGCACTTGAAAGTCTTCGGCTCTGGGCTTTTCCCGCCTGATCCGCTACCACCTACCCCGTAAGTTCCTCACACCCCTGGATCCTGCCTCTTCAGTCCTTGGCAGTGCTTTGAGCTCTTATATCTTAGGCCTAAGCTGGAACACACCCAATTTAATGCTAAAGGGGGAGAGCTGGGGTGGTCAGCACCCTGGGATGCAGGCTGGGTGGTGCCAGAGCAAGGGCAGCCTGGGAGTCTCCGAGACCACCCAGAAGACATGGCTTCCTGGCCTCATGTCCAGCAGCACAAGAAGCCGGCCGGCTAGGACCTCAGGTCACAGGTGGTCTCCATTCTGCCTTCCCAGGGATGACTGTATTCCCAGCCCCCCAACTGTGTTCCTTTCTTTGCCACAGAAGCTGGACTTCTCAGGGCTTGAGGACTTCAGAATCTCATTTCATCCTGTTCCCTACAGAATTCGAATGTCGGGCATCAAAGGTCTGCAAGGGGTGGTGAGGAAGACAGTGAATGATGAACTGCAAGCCAATATCTGGGACCCACAGCACATGGACAAGATCGTCCCGTCGCTGCTTTTCAATCTGCAGCATGGAGAGGAAGCAGAGAGGTAAGCTGGCCAGGACGGGGCCGCTGAGGTTGTCCTCCCAGGCTGCTTGGGAACCATGTGGTTTGGGCACAGAGATCATGGCTTTGTGGCCTGTTCTGTAGTGTGTCCAAAGCTGGCTCCCCAGGAGTCTTATGTCTGGCCTTGTGCCATCCCGCTGTACCCTAACATCCGCCCTGATTAAGGAGGGACAGCCTTGGTGCTGGGCTCCCTGGGGGTAAGTAGGTGCTTGGAAGAACACAAAGAGCCAAGAGTCAGGTTACATTTGTCTCCCTGGAAGCAGTGGGGCAAGGAGGTTCTAGAATCTCTCCCTGGCTCTGATTACTGAGGACTTCCCCTCTGGACCTTCCTTCCTCCCTTGCTTCCTGACGCTATTTTGGGCCCTTAAAAAACATGCAATTTGAGCAGCCAGCAGGCACACAGCAAGACTTGCAGATATTGGCTTTTAATCATGGAGCCTCTACCCATGGGATTCATTCCTATCCCTGCCCCTGACTTTTCCCCTCTGTGAAATGGGACAGTAGGGAAGGTTCATGTTGCTGTCCCACCTTGGCGTGTGTGCGTGATGCTGTTTCTAACACTGGGTTTCTCCCTGCCAGTCTGGAGTGGAGGCTGCTAGGACTGGGCAGCAGGTGCTTTTGCCCTCTGGTGGCTATTTCTGGAATAGCAGGTCACTGATGGACTCCATCGTGGTATCTGGCGTCTAAGGGCCACCAAGCCTGGGGCTCCTGATTCTGGGCCATTCCTTGTGTCTTGGGTACCACTGAGTCAAGCCCAAGCCAAACACCATGTCTTTACTTTTCCCTGCTTCTCTTTTCTCTCTCTCCTTTTTCCCATTTCCTTCTGCTTTCTCTCCCTATTCTGTCTGCCCCCTTCCCTTCTCTCATATCCCTACTGCATTTCCTTCTGAAGCTTTGGGAGCATCAGGACACTCACCAGGCCCAGAGGCTCAGAGAGTCCTTCCCACAGGGGCATGTCAGGCCTACCCTTAAGGATTTCCAGAAAGGGACCTTTATCTCTTCTATGGGAAATTTCCTCCTCTTCTCCACCAACCTTCTGTCTCTTTCCCAAAGAAGTGGGGACTTCTTTGCCCCATTTACTTTCTGATCCCTCAGCATCTCCTCTGTTGCCTAATGCAGCCCCTGTCAAATACCTTCCTGCCCGACTGTCACCATTGCCTGGATGAAGCCTAGAAACTCAAGGCCGGGCTGGGCACAGTGGCTCACAACTGTAATCCTAGCACTCTGGGAAGCCCAGGCATGTGGATCGCCTGAGCTCAGGAGTTTGAGGCCACTCTGAGCAAGAGCAAGACCCTGTCTCTACTAAAAAATAGAAAAATAGCTGAGTGTAGTGATGGGCGCCGGTAGTCCCAGCTACTTGGGAAGCTGAGACATGAGGATCACGTGAGCCCAAGAGTTTGAGGTTGTGAGTTATGATACCATGGCACTCAACCCCAGGGTGACAATGTGAGACTCTGTCTCAAAAAAAAAAAAAGAAAGAAAGAAAGAAAAAGAAAAAAGGAAACCCAGGCCTCCACATAGCCTGACTCCTAACTTTGTACTTGCCCTTTACCATGTGCCTCTGTTTCCCCAGCCGGTCTCCTTCACCCCTCCAAGCACCAGAGAAGGAAAAGGAGAACCCGGCAGAGCTGGCTGAGAGGTGCCTTCGGGAGCTGCTGGGCCGGGCTGCCTTTGGCAACATCAAAAACGCCATCAAGCCGGTCCTCATGTGAGTGCCCCCCACCCTAGCCCTCAGCCTTGGAATATTGCAGGTCCCTGGGGTCCCCTTTCTGGGTTGGGGACAGGGAGTGGAATATGGCAGTTGTGGTGCTATGGCCAAAAGGTCCCTTCTGTGCCTGTATGCCTTGCACTATGGCAGCAAGAGCCACCACACAGTGACCAAATGCAGTGTGAAGAGAGGAGCTGGGACGAGGGCACTGAAAGCTGAGCATTCAGCCTTGTTCCATGTCACGCCACAAAGCCGTGTTCCTTGGCCTCTCTTCCTGGCCAGGGCTGCCCCAGGGTCTTTCATGATTCTCTTCTCAGCTGCACCTGTAAGCCCTTCCTCACCTGGGTACTGTGCCAGGGTTCCCAGGAGGCATCACTCTCTCTCCAACCATCACGTGGCACTTCAGTATTCCCCCATATTTTCTCTCCCCTCACAGCCATCTGGATAACCATTCTCTCTGGGAGCCCAAGGTGTTCGCCGCTCGTTGCTTTAAAATCATCATGTACTCAATTCAGGTACTACAGCTCTCCCGGTCCGGCCCTGCCCCCACCCACAGCAGCTCTAGGAGCAGGACTTTGAAGCATAAAGCCAGGCGTCCTCTGTGACTCCTAAGTTCCTTGCCTTTATAAACCAGCACTGGTTAGGTTAGCTGTGGAGAAGGGCCACTTTAGTTTTACTTCCAGTACATCACAGACCAATGCTTTCATAAAATACGATTAAGACATTCCTTAAAATTACATTAAAAACTCATGCAAATTACGAGCCCACAGACCAGACTTTCGGCTGCTGCTGTGGCTGACTCTCCCTTGCTGTAATTTCTACCTCTGTGTACACCGGAGTCGCACAGATCTTGAATCGGCCCCAACCAGCAGGCCGCACTTCTGAGCAGCACTGGACTAAGCCATCTGCCCTCTCCTGGGAAAAAATGAAAAGGAAGACAATATTTTAGGATGGGCTTTTGACCCATTTGAAGTAAAAGGGCCCAGGAAAAACGTGGAAACCCAGGTCTTCACTGGGATTCGGCTCTTTGTTTGACCAAGGTTGGGGGGATCTCCAGAGGGGGCACCGGGTGTGGCCCTGGGTCACTGTTTTAGTTTACCCTGGCCTTGGGGTCCCGCGTGGGGGTTACGGATCCGGCAGCAGCCGGCACCAGCGCGTCTCCCTCCCGCAGCCGCAGCACTCCCACCTGGTTATCCAGCAGCTCCTGGGCCACCTGGACGCCAACAGCCGCAGCGCCGCCACCGTGCGCGCTGGCATCGTGGAGGTGCTGTCGGAAGCTTCGGTCATCGCCGCCACCGGCTCCGTGGGTGAGTACGGGAGCCCTGAGCGAGGGGATGAGGGCTGCGAACCCCGGGGCCAGAGAGCTGCTCCCGCACAGTTGGGTTCCCTCAAGAGAAGTCGGCGGGGAAACTGGGGGCAGAGGAAACCCCCTGCCTGGAATGGAGGCGGGGCTTGCCTTGGAACGCAGCCCGGGGGGCGGAGGGGATGAGAGAGGTGCCAGCCCTGACCCCGCTGCGCTCAGGGCCCACCGTGCTGGAGATGTTCAACACGCTGCTGAGGCAGCTTCGGCTCAGCATCGACTACGCCCTGACCGGGAGCTACGACGGGGCCATCAGCCTGGGCACCAAGATCTTCAAGGAGCACGAGGAGCGCATGTTCCAGGAGGCGGTGATCAAGACCATCGGTGGGCCCCGGGGCGGGCGGGGCGGCCGGGACGGAGGCCCCCAGGTCGGGGGAGGGGCGTGGCTCCGGGTGTCGCAGGCTCCTCAAACACCGAGCCGTGCTGGTCCTGGACATTGGAGAAATAGGGCCGGTCCGCGGGGCACAGGGACGCGCCCGGGCAGGGCCAGAGTGAGGACACAAAACATCGTGGGTTCTCAGCCAGGACTTGGCGTCAAAGGCGATCTCCTCCTGAGCCCCACTCCCCGGCAGGCCTCCTCCGCTCTGCGGATTGCAGGGGAGGCGGGGAATGAGGAATAGGAAAGGGGTAAGGCCGCAGGCTGTGGAGAAATGCCCCCGCGCCCCGCCCTGGGCGTGCAGGACTATGAAGCCACCTGCCAGCGTGCGAGGGTCTCAGCGCTCTCAGAGCCTCCGCTCGGCTTGGACAGCGGGCAAGGCAGGAACCAGGCAGCCGATGCCCTTCGAGACGTGCCCACCGGCGCCCACGGGGCAGCTGGTGAAAACCTCGTGGGAACCAGGGTTCTCCATCCCACCCTCCTCCGGTCAGGGAGCCGCGCGACCTTAACCGCGACCGCAGTAGTAACAAGTGAAGGGACCAGAGACCCGCAGAGTCCTCTGGGGTTACCCAATGCGGCCGCCTCCTGCATAGGCAGAATCCCACCCCGACCGGGTCTGAACTGACTCGGACGGAGAGCCGCAGAGCAGGAGACGCCCTGGGGCTGCTGCCTCATCTGGGCCACCCTGTCCCGCGTTTCCGCAGGCTCCTTCGCCAGCACGCTGCCCACTTACCAGCGCTCCGAGGTGATCCTCTTCATCATGAGCAAGGTCCCGCTGCCTTCTCTGCACCACCCGGTGGAGGCGGGGAGGACGGGGTGAGTCCCCGCGCCCCTCCCTGCCCAGGTTCCTCTCCCTGTCTGCGTCCCACGCTCCTGCTCTCTCCTCTGTCCTTGTTGACTTTCTCAGCCCTGCCCTCTTCTCCCCTTTTACCACCCAATCCCTCAGCCGCCTTTTGGGAAGCTGGTGAATCCCACTGCAATTTCCCATGCGGCCCCACCTATAACCACCCCCCACTGGGTAGGTCATTAATTCCCTGGTCTGCTTCCTGTTTCTGGAAGTCAGCGTCCTGGGTAACCCAACGAGGTAAGCCCGGTGGAGAAACTAGTCAGTGGGAGAGCGAGCAGGTGGGTGGGAACTGCGCCCACACTGCGTCCTGGTGAGTGAGCGTTTCTCTCGCCTACAGGGAGAACAGGAACCGTCTGACCCAGATTATGCTGCTGAAATCCCTCCTTCAGGTGAGCCTCGTGTGTCCCCATTCCTGCTCTGCCTCTGCAGGATGCAGCTCCTCCCAGAGGACCAAGCAAAGGCCACCACCACACTGTCATGCAGGCTGCATACTGCGCGAATACCAGCCGCCAAAGGATGAGCTGGGGCTGAAGTCCAGCCTGCACTCCACACACCAGCCACCAGGGGCAGGCCAAAGCAGGCAGGGCACCTGCTTCTAATTTTCCCAGAGGTTCCTTATGCTACTGACGGCTGTGTTGTCAAACATCACCTGTTTTGAGATGGAATCTGTTGTTTCCTGCTCCTCTTGCCGGCCCGGTGCCCTCCCAGGTCCTTTCTTCCTCTGCGTGTCCTGTTTCCCTCCTCTTCTTTACGTCTCTGTGGTCATTACTGCAGTCTACAACCCTTGCTCTCAAACACATTCCTATGACCAACTTGTTAAAATATATAGATTCCTTAAGGATTTGGAGCTGTTGGTCTGAGGGCCCAGGTCTTCTCAAGCACAGCCTAAACCATAGTTGGTCTCTTCTCCTCATCTATCATAACTCGATCACAAGAATCATCTAGAAATGCTGTTCTCATGTGTTGCCTCTTATTTCAGAATAGGTCTCAGCTTCCAATTGCTGTACATCTGGATTTTGAACTTTGAAACTGGAAGGTCCCCAGCCCCCTTTCCTATAGGAGACTCCAAGTCTCATCTCTCAGTCTGTCTCTGTAGCGGCCACGCCAGTCCACACAGATCTCCTCACACCCACTTATGCCTCCCATTCCCTCCTTTCCAGCCCTCATCCTTCCTGGCGCTGTGTTTTTATAAGTCCCCTTGGCTCTGACACTGCCCACATCTAGTTATCTCCTTGGTCTCCATATTCTTGGCATTTCCTTGCTGAGTTTACTCTCGTTCATTTGTACCCAGTGTCTTACTAAGGTGACAGTTTAGGGTTCACTTGCATACATCCCTCTTTGATGAACTATTGATGCCCCTGGGCTGTGCTAGAGCCTCAGTGACCTTTTGAATCGTCACAGGCATTGTTTGCAGTGTGAACTTAACAGTGACTCTGCTCTGCTGCTTTTGAATGCTTTGACAATGTCATACGTAGATATGTCTACTTATGCCAAGTGGCTTTAATCAGAAGGCCCCCAGTCTCCCCATGCTAGAAGAGATGTGACCAAATGCTATACGTGTGTGCTCTTTGGTTGTGGCCATGTGTGTGAGTTCTGATTCTTCAGCCCAGATGTAAGTTCCTCCACATCCAGTTCTTCGTGACTGTCATGCTCTCAATGACACATGGTGTTCATGGCGGGTGTTCATTAGTTGTGCCTGGACGGGATGGAACATTAGGTTCAGAGGCTCCCTGGCTCCTGCTTCCTTGGGTGCTTGTCCTTTGCTTGCTTTTAACACCTTGCTGTCCCTGCACACTGTCCCTATCCACTCACAGTCTACTGAGCTGAGCTGAGTGGATTGATAGGTGGTTGGTACAGTGTTCAAAATGTTGCCTGTGGCACCCGGGGCCTGGGTGGAGGCTGAAGAGGCTGGATTGGGAGCTGTTGGGAGAGGATGGATTTAGGCTCAACTTTTGCTGGCTGCTCCCCTAAAAAGGACAGTGTTCTAAGCACCCCTGACCTGGGCTCCCTTGCAGGTATCCACAGGTTTCCAATGCAACAACATGATGTCAGCCCTGCCCAGCAACTTCCTCGACCGCCTTCTCTCCACTGCCCTCATGGAGGACGCAGAAATCCGTCTCTTCGTTCTAGAGATTCTCATCAGTTTCATTGATCGTCATGGCAACCGCCACAAGTTCTCTACCATCAGGTGACCATGGGATGTCGTGGATCCTCCAGCTGATGTGGGGTGGGAGGACTTACAGGGCCTGTCTTCTTGGCCAGTGGCCTCACACCAGGTAGGGGGACAATTCACATATTCAGTGAGCCCTACCAGGGAGCTGATCGTGACTGAGCATGGACTGCTGTAGGGGATGGGCAAAGGGCATTTGTGCCTTGGGGGTGGGGTAGAGATTTGGGAGGTAAGGGCAGGCCCTGAAAGGAGGTTTCAGCTGGAAGAAAGGAAGGAGCTATCAGTAGAGACCAAGAGGATTTGGCGCAAATAAGAGGAGGAAAAGAATAATCAGGAAATGAGCAGGCACTGGAGAACACAGGAAAAAATAGAGATTGGCCAAGAACCAGAGCCGGGGGAGCCCTGGGAGGCTTTGGTACTAACGATGTTGGGGGTGAAGCCAAGTAGCATCACATGAGCTCAGGCTGGCCCCACGGAGGACTAAGGAGGCCCTTGGTGTCTCTTCTCAGCACCCTCAGTGATATCTCTGTCCTGAAACTGAAAGTGGACAAGTGCTCCCGACAGGACACCGTCTTCATGAAGAAGGTAAGCAAGCACAACCTCAGGACACAGTGACCCCAGATGGGCCAGGACCCAAGTCACTTCTGACCCTGACTGCCCCCCAGAGACTGTCCCTTCCCTCCAAGGGTCTGTGTGGTCAGGCTGGTCAGCTGGCCCTTCTGGGTGGTCAGGCCCAGGTCAATGACCCAGTCCAGGGCCTTTGACTGTGCTCTGCTCCAAAAACGGGCTTTGGGCAGCAGCGTTTGTGGCTGTTTCTCTGGCATGCACCCTTCCCTGCACAAGCACTCTTGTGTGTCCTCTCCCAGGGGAGTCTGCTCCAAAGGCATCACCCCTAAAAGTGGGAGTCGGGGTGGGGTACACAAGGTCGCCTGCCCCCTTCAGATGGGTCCTCCTCTCTCCTCTCCTCACTCCTTACGCTTCACACTCTCCCCTGCCCCACCCCCACCCCCAGCACTCCCAGCAGCTCTATAGACACATCTACCTGAGCTGCAAGGAGAACACGAACACGCAGAAGCACTTCGAAGCCCTGTACGGCCTGCTGGCGCTCATCAGCATCGAGCTGGCCAACGAGGAGGTGGTGGTGGACCTCATCCGCCTGGTGCTGGCTGTCCAGGTAGGCTTGGGGTGGGGAGGGGCCCGTTTGGGTCAAGCGCTGCTAAGAGTAGCAAGTGGCAGCTGCGTGATGACTGTCCTGGAGCCCAGGAGCGTTGCACTCTTGGTTGGTTCTTCTTCTGTAAAGACTCCAAACCATGGTCCTGTTTGGGGAAGCCCAAAGAACACCTTGTCCATGGCCTTGGCCCATTCTCAAGCTAAAGACATTCAGAAACACTCCTGTGCCCTCAGTATTTCAAGTCTCTTGCAGGGTCTAAGCGAGACCCCAAGGATTCTTCAGTGATGCTGCTGCGTCACGGTGCTGAATCCTGCAGGGCTGACCTAGATGCTACAATTTTTTTTAATTCTCTTTACCCTTGAGAGCTAGACTCCTCTGTGTCCCAATCCCCCGTGACTCCCTCAGCCTGCTCAGTGTAACATACAAACCCAGTTTAGAGAGCCATCCCCTCTCCAGAATCAGATTGGGGAGAGGTTGTGTGGAGGGTCGGGGGCACCAGTGAGTTTATCATTAAAAACTGGAGGCCTGTCTGTGTTGCCACAGGACGTGGCCCAGGTCAATGAGGAGAACTTGCCTGTGTACCACCGCTGTGCCCTGTACGCCCTGGGCGCGGCCTACCTGAACCTCATCAGCCAGCTCACCACGGTGCCTGCCTTCTGCCAGCACATCCATGAGGTTGGTGTCCCACGATCCGGAGAGCTCAGAGGGCCCTGGGCTTGGCGTTTCCAAGGAATAGCTTCTCCTTAACTGCACAAGTCCTGGACTGTCTCAGGCAGTGAAGAGAGGGTTAAAGTAAGAGCTAACAATAGTGAGCAGTTACTTGCAGCAGCTTTTCCTGCTGTAGGACATGACAGGGCAGGGACAGGCATGGGAGTGTCCTCTACCCTTTCCTAACTTGCCGCCTGCCCCTCTGTCCTCCCCCGACTCACACCGGCACACCTGCACACACCCCTCATCGTGTGGACTAGAGCCACTTAGAGCTTTTGCTGTAAACATTCGCAAATATTGCAAAAGCGCTGTGAGTAGAACCATGAAAATCCATTAGCTCGTGTAGATTAAATAAAGTTTTGAAGCTTTCTCCCTATTTGCTTCATCATTATATATTCTTTCCTTTTCCTTTGCTAAAATATTTTAAAGCAAATCCCAGTTATCCTGTCCTTTCACCTTACACATATAACTATGCATGTCTATAAAACATGGATACCTCGCTACATGATTACCATGCTTGTAACTTAGCAAATGAAATTACCAGTAATTCCTTGGTATTACCTAATACCAGTCTATAGTCAAATGTTTTCCATTGCTACATAAAGATTTTTTTTTTATTGTTGGGGATTCATTGAGGATACAAGAAACCAGGTTATACCGATTGCATTTGTTAGGTAAAGTCCCTCTTACAATCGTGTTTTGCCCCCCAAAACATAAAGGTCTTTTAAAATACACTAAAGTATGTACAGGTTGAATCTTACGATGTCTGTAATTTAAAATATATTAACAGAACATAACAAGAAACCCCAGCTTTCAGCCAGCCTGGGCTGGCTGGGGGCTGTGTGGGAGGGTGCTGTTACTGTGCTAGAGACCACCCGAAGGACTTCTCAGGCTGCTGTGAAGGTCACGGTTGATCAGAGTTTCTCACTGGACAAGATACCAAGGAGGCAATGGGAGGGACAAACCCTGAAACAGGGGCGGGAGCTCTTTTTTCCTTGTTTCAAGTTCTCTCCCTGCTAAACCCAGCCCTTATCATCTGATTCCTCCCAAACTCCAGGTGATAGAGACCAGGAAGAAAGAGGCTCCTTACATGCTCCCAGAGGATGTGTTTGTGGAGAGGCCCAGGTGAGGAGAGCTGGGGGGGCATGGTTGGGGATCCCCAAGGCAGCTGAATAAGCAGATTGGCAGTCTGAAGCGAAGAGAGGTCAACGTCAGGGTGCAGACTCCTGTGGAATCAAGAGCAGAAAGCCAAGAACCCTGCCTGTGGTGCAGAAGTCCCAGGTGACATTGACCCCGTCATGTTATTGTCATCCGCACATCAAGTATATGATGTTGAGCCCCATGGGTGTGTGTGATGCAGACTCTGCCAAGCCTGTGGGAAACACAGCCTGGAGCGGTTGTTTCTGACAGGACACTGCTGTCAGTCCAAGTGACATTTCAGACTGCAGACTGTGTGTGGGCCAGTATCACTTCAGCATCAGGGGCATTCACAGGAAAGAAATTTTGAAAAAACAAAATTTTCAACAATAGAGGATGGCTTTATAAATTATGGCCCATCTGTATAATAAAGAACTGGTAAACAGTAGCAGCAATTTTTTTTTTTTTTTTTAGAGACAGAGTCTCACTTTGTTGCCCTCGGTAGAGTGCCGTGGCCTCACAGCTCATAGCAACCTCCTGCTCTTGGGCTTAGGTGATTCCTTTGCCTCAGCCTCCCAAGTAGCTGGGACCACAGGCACCTGCCACAACGCTTGGCTATTTTTTTGTTGCAGTTTGACCGGGTCCACCCTTGGTATATGGGCCCAGCGCCCTACTCACTGAGCCACAGGCACCACCCTAGTAGCAGCAATGTTTTAGAAGAATATTTAATGTAAAATACTGTACAATAAGTAAATAAAATAAATCGCAGAACAGTGTGTGAGACGGGGGATCTTTGTATACATCAAGCTAAAGCAGATGTGGTGGCACGCACCTGTAGTCTGCACATCTGTAGTCGGGAGGCCGAAGGGGAAGGGCTACTTGAGCCCACAAGTTCTAGACTGTAGTATGCTGTGATCACACCTGTGAATAGCCTCTGCATTCCGGCCAGGGTGATTTTCTTTTCCTTTTGCTTCTCTGTCATCTTGTATAGTGAACTTTTTTTTTTTTTTTGAGACAAAGTCTCACTATCTCACCCTCAGTAGAGTTCTGTGGCATCACAGCTCATAGCAACCTCAAACTTTTGGGCTTAAGCGATCCTCTTGCCTCAGCCTCCCAAATAGGTGGAACTACAGGCGCCCACCACAATGCCCAGCTATTTTTGTTGAATCTTTTTTTTTTTTTTTTGCTGTTTTTGGCCGAGGCTGGGTTTGAACCTGCCACCTCTGGCATATGGGTCTGGTGCCCTACTCCTTTGAGCCACAGGCGCTGCCTGCCCAGCTATTTTTGTTGTTGCAGTTGTCATTGTTGTTTAGCAGGCACAGGCTGGACTCAAACCCACCAGCCTTGGTGTATGTGGCCGGCGCCCTACTCACAAAGCTATGGGCGCCAAACTGTATTTTTTTTTTTGAGACAAGGTCTCGCTGTATTGCCCATCTCTATTGCTGGTCTCTAACTCCTGGGCTCAAGCAATCCTCCCACCTTGGCCACCCAAGTAGCTGAGACTGCAGACAGGAGTCACTGCACCCGGCTGACTTTGATAATGAGGAAAGTTATTAGGAAATCATTCTAGACACCCACAGTTCTAATGTGCCTCCTCCCTCCTCTGTCCTCCAGGCTGTCTCCGAATCTAGACGGATTGGTGATTGAGTTCCTCTTCCGCCAGAGCAAGATCAGCGAGGTCCTGGGGGGCAGCGGCTACAATTCAGACAGGCTCTGCCTGCCCTACATCCCTCAGCTGACAGGTATGAGCTCTGTGCAGGGACTCCACGCCTGCCTCTCTTTTCTTGGCCAGGTAAGGGCCTGAGTGTGAGGGACTTCTGGTCCCTCGGTTGCCCTCCGTGGCACCTTGGGTGTTGCATAAGAGCTGAAAGACACAGTGGGAGCTGACGGTGAGGGCCTCTTGCTCTCCCCACCTCCACTCCTCCATGTAGATCCTCAGAAGATAGCCTGGCCTATGGATGAGAGAGGCTCCCTCAGACTGGAAAGAGCACACATGGGCCATGGAACCAGAGAACCAGTTTGAGACCTCTGTGCACCTTAACAGCCCGAAAAATCTTAGATGAGTCCCTTGGCATCTCTGAGCTTCAGTTTCCTGGGCCATAAAATAGGGATATTAGCAATACCTACCCTTAGAGGGTCAATGTGAAAGGTAGATGAAAAATGTTCTTGTATTAACGCAAATGTACTTAGAAAATGCTACAGGAGTGACAGCTATGGCGCTGGCAGCAGGCGATGCTTACACAAGTTAAGATGCACATTCAGGTCATAAGCAGCTTCCTCGTGCTCATCAAAGCTTTCAAAATAAATCTTAACCCTAAAGAGCAAGACTAGTTGGGCACAAGTGGCTCAACCCTGTAATCCTAGCACCTAGGCTGAGATGGGTGGACTGCCTGAGCTCAGGAGTTGAGACCAGCCTGAGCAAAAGTGAGACTCCATCTCTATTAAAAATAGAAAAATCAGCTGGGTTTTTATAGTCCCAGCGACTCAGGAGGCTGAGGCAAGAGGATCCCTTGAATCTGGGGGTTTGAGGTTGCTGTGAGCCATGATGCCACAGCATTCTGCCTAGGGCTACAGAATGAGACCCTGTCTTAAAAAAAAAAAAAAAGCAAGACTACCCTAAGGTGGGTGGAGAAGGCCCACAGCAATTGGAAGCTTCTGTAAGCTCCAGTGTCACCTGAGTGTGCGCTGAGCCTTAGAGCGCTGTGGACCCAGCAGGGGCTTGGGAGGCTTGGTCCTGGAGTCTCCAGCCTCTGGGCTGCTGCTTTTCTAGATGAGGATCGCTTATCCAAGAGGAGGAGCATTGGAGAGACCATCTCGCTGCAGGTGGAGGTGGAATCGAGGAACAGCCCAGAGAAGGAGGAGGTGAGTGTTCCCACCACTGTCCTGGTGCAGCTCCCACCTCTAGCCGGTTGGGTGCTTGGCCCCAGGCTCGCTCACTGCACAGAGTGCATTAGGTCACGTGCAAAGCAGGTTTCTCGGGCGCATCCCTGTTGTTACTGACTCTCACCATGTGGATACAGACCATAAATGCTTCCATCTGGAGAAATAGCTAGTGTCCCCTTACTCCCATGAGAGGATCATAAAAGTGGCTCCTGGGCGGCTTGCTGGTCATCATCCTATGCTCCCATGGGGGCAGGTGTGCTCCATGTTGGAAATTGGAAGGCTTAACAGGAGAGATGAGGGTGGGAACAGCTTTCATAGTGTTTCTCCCACATGTATTAATAAAGATTCTTTGATTTTTATTAAGATCATGTTGTAAAGCATTTTAGGTCACAGTAAAATTGAGAGGGAGGTACAGAGATTTCCCACATGCCCCGTCTCCCCACACCCAGCCTTTCCCAATATGAACATCCCTTACCAGAGCGGCATATTTGTGACAGGGATGAACCTACATGACACGGCTATCACCCAAAGTCTACAGTTTACACTGGGCTGCTCTTGGCATTGCACATCCTGTGGGTTGGGACCAATGTACCCACCACTGCATCCTCCATCGCAGTGTCATGCAGAGGATTTTCACTGCCCTAGAAATCCTGTGTGCTCAACCTACCCACCCCGCACCCCACTCTTGACAACCAAGATTCCTTAAGAGAAAGCTGCAGCAGTGCCTTGAAGATCTCTCTTCCTTCCACCCTCGCATGAGGACTCAGAATATCTTATTTCTATTCAAATTAACATGTGATGTCTCCCCTGATGTTACCTCTTTTCTTCTACCTCAGCGGGGAAAGCAGCTGTACCATGAGTAAGGGAGAATAAGGGATCAGAATAGAAACACCAATTTACACACCAAATAAGAAAGCAATGGGGGCGAGGGGCAGAGAGGCGGGAGAAGGACCCGTGAGGGACGTCACACTTGAGTTTAATGCTGACTGCCTCACTTAAGGGAATGGGGCTGGGGACACCTCAAAAAAAGTATGGAGGACACACGGGGTGGGACAGGACAGGAAGTCCCTGGGCCTTGCAGACTGGCCTTCCCCAGCCTGTGCCCGTCAGGGCTGAGGTGGACATGGAGGACCCTGAGCCTTTCCCCGGATGGGATCAGAGCAAGGGTGGGTCTTTGAGGGCCTGAATCAAGGCTCCCCTGAACCCTGCCTTTGGCCACTACATTCTTGGCGGCGGGCCTCCAGTCCAGGGCTTCAACAGCTCTTCTGGAACCTTCCCTGGAAGGAAGGAAACTCTGATCGGGGCTAACTAGATAAGTAGAATGAAGAGGCTGAGCTGGTGTCCTCCAAGGCCTTCAGGTTCCAGGGATTAGGCCTCGGGTAGGTCGACTGCCGTCGCCCCTGCGGTGGTGACTCTCCCTTCCCAGGAGGTGAGAGACCCTCCAGAATCGAGGGGTAAGGTGACACAGAAGGAGGAGGAGGAATGCTTAGCTGGCTATAGAGCCCCTACTCACTAGTGGCCTCTTGGGCCTCAAATGTCAGTTCTTTCCTCTATTTAAGATTCAGCTCAGCCCAGAGGTGACTTGGTAGCAAAGCAGAGTACGGGGCCTTCTGTTCCATCACTGACCCCAGCACCTGGCAGGCATCGGCTGGTGCTGACAGTAGTTGGTGGGTGGATGCCCAGAGGATGGGTGACTCCTCAGTGAGGCTCACTCAGCATGCCTCTCCAGGGTGTAATTCCCCTGCTAACAAACTTTGCCGTTTCTACTGACTTGCCCAGAGTTCTACGGATAATTGGTGCCCACTTGATATTCGTTGAATGACGATATGTCCCATATCCACACATCTGTCCTTTCCTGCTCAAACAAGAATTCACTGAATGCCAAACAAGTTGAAAAGAGTACTGCTCAAGGAATTTTCACAAAATGCCGATACCCACATGATCACATGTGGGCCAGTGAATGAGTAGAACATTGTCATTGCCCCGGGGGGAGCCGCTGGCTGAGTTGTGTTACTTCTTGAACTTCATGTCATTGAAATCATTCTCTTCTGTGCTTCTATTGTTTGATATCAGGTTTAAGTGACAGAACAAGAGTTCATTGGGGGTCTGGCCTCACGCAGCTCATCGTCTAGTGGGGAACTCCTGAAATTTGCTCCACACGCCTTCTCTGTTTTCAGCATCCGACCTAAAGCCATGCATCCAGTCCCCTTCTTTGGGTTTTAGTATTTCCCACCTTTTTTATAGGCTCTGTAGAGAACAGAGATCCCGTGACTGAGGCCTTGGACCAACCTCAGTGGGGACCTGGGGTGGGGTAGGGGTCAGTGCTAATCTTTTATTTCTTACCTTTATTACATACTCAGATCACATCGGTAGGTAATTTAATATCATAAGTCTTCAAAATGTTATTCCATTCTTGAAATTTACATCTGAGATGATATTTGCCAACTGTCTCCTGTTTCTTCCAATATTTTCTATGTTCTCTGAGGATTTTTAAAAATTGCATCATTTCCCTCCCATGGGGCTTGATGAGACAGACTTGGGTAGGGGGAAGGGCCAATGGATTAGCTTCTCCACCAACATCTCGCTTGCTCTCTCCTGCATCTGCTCAAGAGGCTTCCAGAGTCCCTGGTGGGAACATGGGTGTCTCAGGGACTTTCTGCCTATTGGGACATTCTTCTAAGCAGCTAAGGGGCTACCAGGTATCCGAGGAAGCCCAGGCTGCCACCTCCTCCCTTCCCCACCTTGTTGAACGTCTCTGTCCCCTCTCCTCCAGCGGGTGCCTGCTGAAGAGATTACCTATGAGACACTGAAGAAGGCCATTGGTAAGCCAGGGGCACTGAGGGGCTCTGGTTAGAGGGTGGGGTCCTGGGACCTGCTCCCAGGCGAATGCAGCGGGATCTGCTAGCCTCCCAGGTGTGATCCAGCACTGAGACGGGGGCGAGGCTGATGCCTCCCGACAAACTCGTCACAGCTGCCAAAGCTGCCGTTGAAAGCACTCGCTCTCCTGATGGGGTTCCGTGGTGTGGCCCCGTGTGTCCTACATCAGGCAACGCTTTTTCTAGAAGTGACAGCTGCACTTTAAAGTAATCAATTAAGGCTCCAAGTAAAAAACAATTTGGAGTAATTATTTTGACTCATTTTTGGCAGTGTAAAATTACAAAACAAGGTAATCAGTAGGAGATATTAAGAACAAATCATATTATTGATTTAATAAGGGCAATAGACTTTGAGATGGATTTCCCCTCTTCTGTCTGGATTTTTAGGCAATGAAGTATTCAAAATAAGAGAATTTTTCTGTTGAAAAATTATTCCTTTAAGCTCGGACGCCTATAGCTCAGTGAGTAGGGGGCCGGCTACATACGCCGACGCTGGCAGGTTCAAGCCGAGCCCAGGCCAACAAGGACAACTGCAATCAAAAAATAGCCGGGCGATGTGGCGGGCACCTATGGTTCCAGCTGCTTGGGAGGGTGAGGCAAGAGAATCACTTAAGCCCAAGAGTTTGAGGTTGCTGTGAGCTGTGACGCCGTGACACTCTATCGAGGGTGACATAGTAAAACTCTGTCTAAAAAAAAAAAAAAGAAAGAAAAGAAAAATTATTCTTTTAAATGCCAATTCTTTTTTTCTTCTGTTGTTAATGGTACCCTCTCTGAGTGCACACACTGCTTGCCTTCCTAAACTGAGTATGCTGAACATTTTTGACACCCTCCCCCCTTTTTCTTTCCAACTCATTTGGGGTGCCAAGTGCCACGGGCAGAAACCTTAAACTAGCCAGCATCAGACTTCTCTTGAACAGGGCTTCTGTGCTGGCTTTCATGGTCTGTCTGGCGTCTCTATTGTTGACATCCCTTTTCAGATTATCCGCAGAGTACCCAAAGGATCAACTGTTCTAGGACCTTCTATTTAAGAGTACTAGTGGCAGACCAGCTACTTGGGCTTTAACAGGCCAGCTGAAGGGTCCACTTGACTAGTTCTCAAACGTTTATATGAAGAAAAAACCCGAACCCACAGATACAATCAGGAAAAGGTCTAGCCTCCTTGAGGCCAGGTGAAGGTGAGGGCACCACACCTGCATGCCACCGTCCCTGCAGTGACAGTGAAGAGGAAGAGCCCAAACAGCTGCCAGGGACAGTGGCTTTCTGGAGGAGTCCGCCTGTCTTTACGCCAGGGGTTCTCGACCTGTGGGTCGCAATCCACAGGAACTGTATTAAAGGCTCGCAGCATTAGGAAGGTTGAGAACCACTGCTTTACACCATTCAAGTTCCTCCCCTTCCCCATCAGTGGGCAGGGCCTGGTGCTAATCCAGTTCTCTGTCACAGTGGACAGTGTAGCAGTCGAGGAGCAGGAACGTGAGCGACGGCGACAGGTGGTAGAGAAGTTCCAGAAGGCCCCTTTTGAGGAGATCGCAGCACACTGCGGGGCCCGGGTGAGTGAGGATAACAAGTGTGAGTCCTTGGGGGCCAGAGAGAGACTGGATCTTGGTCCAGGGCAGGATTCAGTTTGCAGGGGGTCTCTGCTCTTTGGCTGTGAAGGTAAGGTTTATGCTCCAACACCGAGAGTTTCTGCTGTGCCCACCAGGTTTTCCCCAACACCTTGGTTCCACATCGCTCCCCCATGAACCAAAAGACTTGGGTCTTGGTCAGGTGCTCCTTCAGACCTCACAGTTTTCACATAAGGAAGAAGTCCTGACCTCAGGAGCACCTGTTTCAGACATTCAGCTCATACTCATTGTAATCATAACAGTAGGTGTGAATAGAGCGCCTACTGTGTGCCAGGGAGTCTGTATTCACTTACTTCATCCTCATGATGACTCTCTGAAGCTGTGGCCATGATGGTCCCTCCTTACAGAGTGATGGGGGAAGGATGTGTGCAAAGGAAGGAGGGTCAGCATTTGTGGCACGGCCCTCTTCGCATCAAGGAACCCTGGCAGGGGTGTGGAACAGCCAGGCCTTGGAAAGGAGATTTGACAGAGAGTCAGCCAGACAAGAGAAATGAGAACTGTCTCTGGCCTTGGGGAGGAGCTTACAGTTCTCGAAACTGATTGCATGCCAGGATTTGTTAGTCACAGTGGTGATCTTAGTAACAACAAAACAATTATAAGCATTTGAAATCTGCAAATAACTTTTCCTCTCAATAAAAATACAATCTCCATAACAATACCTGGCTGGGCACAGTGGCTCATGCTTGTACTGCTAGCACTCTGGGAAGCTGAGGTGGATGGAGTGGTTGAGCTAAGGAGTTTGAAACCAGCCTAACTAAGAGCAAGACCCCATCTTTACTAAAAATAGAAAAACTAACTGGGTGTGGTGACAGGTGCTTATAACCCCAGCTACTTGGGAGGTTGAGGTCAGAGGATCACTTGAGCCCAAGAGTTTGAGGTTGCTGTGAGCTATGACACCACGTCACTCCACACAGGGTGATAGACTAAAACTCTCAAAAATAAATAAAAATATAATATGTGTAATTTTATATTTTATCTATTATGTTTTACATGTAATATTTACATATATGTAAGCCCATAAATAAAATATAGCTTTCCCTGGGCCTATGTTGTCCTAACCTCGCATCCCACCTCAAGAGGGAGACGTGGCCCACTTCATGAGCCAGCAGTTGGGACACGGTTTAGCAGTTGGAGCCTGGTTCCTGAACACACACAGCTCACTCTGCACCCAGACACTCAGTGGGGGCCAGAAGGGACCAGAGAGATCATCTCTAACCCGCCAGTTTGGCCAGGCTGTGCCTTCCGAGTTAGGAAAAGAGCTGGTAATTGCTCCGAGTCTCCCAGCTCCAGGCCCCGCAGAACCCTGCGGTGAGCAGTAAAGGCTTCTGAGAACTGCCTGCCAATATCCTCCCTGGTGTTTCTGACCCTCTGTCCTGTCCCCAGTCAGCCTGCAATGGGTGGCTCTTCCTGCTGTGAATCCACAGTCAGGGCCCAACAGACAAGGCCCGGGACACACTCGCCCCTGCTTGCCCTCCTAAGGCTGCGACTGCCCTGCACCTCCAGCCTGTGCTCTGGACAGGTGGGCCGGTGACTTAGCTGGCAGAGGTTCTGGGGACCCCAGCTCACTTCCCCCTCTGTTTGTGTCTAGGCATCACTGCTCCAGAGCAAACTCAATCAGATCTTTGAAATCACCATCCGGTAAGTGGCAGCCATGGCCAGGGGACCCCTACTTCTGTGGCCCAGTGATGGGCCCCCTTATCCTGAGTTTTCCTCTCTCACCCCTATCTCCAGTTCTTCTCTCCAAACCACCCCCTTGAGCATCTATCCCCAGGGATGGCTGGAATCTAGCCAGCAATTCTTCCTAGACAGGCAAAGAGGGACTAGGGAGAGAAAAGGCCAGCTCAGTGAAACTGGCTCCTGGCTCATTCCAGGAGTTCCCAGTGTCCCAGGCTGGTGCCTTACTTTCTAAAGCAGCAATGTTACTTTAGAGCCTGCAGAGAAGCTTGAGTTCAAGCTGTAGATTCTAGAATAATTTGAAAACCTGGGAACCTATGGAGTGAGGTCTCTGGTCCCTGGGCAAAGAGAAACCCAAGGCTCCTGCTCTGTTCAGCTGCACCGGGGAGTGACCCCGGAATTCCCTCCTCATGCCTTTCTTCTCCACCTGTTCCTGCCCGCAGGCCTCCTCCAAGTCCATCGGGAACCATCACCGCAGCCTACGGTCAACCGCAGAACCATTCCATCCCCGTCTATGAGATGAAGTTTCCCGATCTGTGCGTTTACTGAAGTCCAAGAGGAAGAGGTCCTCAGGGGGATGGAGTCTGAGGAAGAGGCTCACCCTCACGCCCACCCGACCACCTGGAAATCTAGCTGGGATCTCTGAGAAAAAGCCACTGGAGGCAGTGGCCACTCCCCAGCTGAGCAAAGGCGGAGACGCTCTGGTCCTTCTCGGCCCTCCGACCCCCTCATTGCCCGCCCAGAGGGAGATCCAGCCACCCGCCCCTGCGCGGCCAATAAGCATCTCACCTGTGCTCTTTGTCTTCTCTTTTGTGGGGGCAGTGAAACTTGGGGTGTCTCCAGAGAGCGGCTGAGGGACCGAGAAGCTCCTGCCTGGTGTGTCGAGAGGAGGGGTGTATTAGGGGTGCATCTGCCACTCGCCAGAAGAGGGGACTAGATGGGGACTTGTTGCTGGAAGGATGCCTAGACAGAGGTCAGGAGGAACCCAGGAAGGCTCACCTTGGACAGACGTGACAGAGAGAGATGGATGCTTTCCTCCGAGCATCCCCCTCACATCTCTGCTGTGTCTCCCACTCTCTCGCTCCTCCCCAGCATCTGTCCGTGTTTCTTTTCACTGTTATAATAGGAGCTGGGGGTAGAGAGAGCACTGGGGGGACAGCACAGGGTGCAGGTAGCCGTGGATAGAGCGAGTCCCTGTCCTGCTATAGCATCTTGTCCCCTCCATTGTTCAGAGGGAGCTTTTATAGCCCCCCACCCCCTTGGATCTGTGTATTCTGGGTGTTTTTCTGAATTAGCTTCTTTCAGGTCTCTTTTCTCTGAGAGTCCCGAAGTATTCCTAGAGCCTCTGGGTTGAGAGAAGGCAGAGCAAGAAAACCCAGGTGCAAAAAGGGAGGCACTTCAGTGACCTGAGGGCTACCCGCATCCCCTCCTACGCAGGAGGCCCCAGCCATGCGGCAGGGTTGGGGGGCCTCTGGGGCTCAAGGATGTCTGAAGTCAAAGTCAACCTTTTGGATATTTCATTTGAGGAAAGAAGGATCTAGCACCTGCTATTGGAATGATGTCTTCACTCTTTGGACAAAGTCTGGGACGTCCATACCATCTGGCAACTTCTGTGGCCTGGAAGAGGCAGTAGAGACCCCCCATGAGTTCTGGGTTTGCATTGTCCCTGTCTCTGTATGTAACTGACAAGTGCAGAAAGGAGCTGACACACAGACAGTGCCTCCCCAACCTCGCCTGGGCCCCCTCCCATGGCAGGGCACTGTGGTCCAAAATAGTCTTTCTTTCTCCTCCAATCAAACTGTCTGTAAGTTTTCTGAGCCCATTAACTCACAGTAAAGTGTGAATGGCCAAATGTTCCCTCCCTGGAGAGTTTGCTTTTCAAAAAGACACAGAATGAATAGATTTCTTAACTCAAAGGAATTTTTTTTTTTTAAATTTTTAGAGATGGGGGTCTTGCTATGTTGCTCCGGCTGGCCTTGAACTCCTGAGCTCTAGCAACCCTCCCACCTCAGCCTCTTGAGTAGCTGAGAATTCCCTTTTAGGGTACAATTTCAGGCAATGTGACATGGAGCCAGAAGTGGGCTATTTCTTAGGACACCCTTAAATTACACCCATATGCATGGTACATTCGGCCCCCCACGATGCAGGTAGAGTCTGGTTACTGGGATAGATGGATGTATTTTCCACACTCAAGGAAAATTAGAACACATGTACTTCCCATGATATGTGCAATAAATTTCTTGGGGAGGGAGTCTACTGACCCTCACTACTTCTGTTTCCACACTTCACATGAAGCTCTCCCCCTGGTCACCATCTTGGTGCTGTGGACACATGGCTTCCAGGTGGCCTGAATGCTTCCAGGACTCAGGCACAGAGGCTCCTGCCCACCCCCATTGCTTATGGCTATGCTTTATGGCATTTTGGCTTATGCTCAACCCAAATTTGCAAGCATGAGCTTAGATGTCTCTTTAATATTTTCATACAAAGAAACCAAGTTTAAAATAACACACTCGAAGGCAAATAACCTCTGGAAGAAACTGTAAACAAAATCTAAATCTTGCACCACAAACATGTCTCTCCTCACCAGGCCCTCTCATGTCTTATCGTATGCTTGCTTAGATGCCACACCTGTTTCTTCGTAGTGTCTACTTGATGTCAAGGTCCACTGCCATGGCAACTTCACCCTGAGCACTGCCTGTGGGGCCCTGGAACTTGGGAGTCACTTCCCTGGAGTGTCTTTCTATAGAACCAGTGACTATAGGACTCATTAGCTGTCTTAGAGAGAGAGAAAGAGAAAAAAAAAGTACAGGTTCCCATTCTACATAGACTCGACCGCTATTTCCTCTCCATCTACCCCCGGGAGGCTTCCCTTTGCACCACTGTTTAGCAAGGATGCGCTTCTTTTGGAGGACTGGCCATTTTTTTGAGTTTCAGTTTAAACTTACACTCAGTAGCAGACCAGGCTGCCCGCTGACATGGCGTGAAACCTGGATTCTGGCCATACCTGAAAATCAGAAAGGTTAAGGTGGGCGTTGACTGGAATAAAAAATTAAATGGTAAATTAAATAATCTCCTTGACCACACCACCACGAGCCCTGGGACAGTGGTAAAGCAGAGTTTGATGGGATCTAGAGGGGAAGAAGGTGCCCAGGCTGTTGGCATCCCTGTGTCCTGCCTTCCAAGCCCCCTGACATCGGTGGTGGTCTTCTCTGTCGTCACTCAGAGCCAAGAGGAGCCGGCAAGCCGCTCCCCAAAGCCACTGGGGACTCTGGCTTTGTGGGGCAAGAGCAGGTTGGTGAGCAGCCTGCTGACAACTCAGTGGGCAGGAATGTGCGGGAGGTTCCGAGTTCCCTCGATGTGGTTGAGTCTACAGATGCGCCAGGGCTGCGTCGGCAAAGGCACCAACAAGGGCTGCTGTGGTTTTCCTTGCAGTGGGGCCCCCAGGGCCCTGTGCCTGTTTCCATTTTCCTCTCTCTTTATAAAGCAGAAATAAGTGTTTTCTTGTCTTCTGAACAGCCTCCTCACAGAGAGGGAGGCCCAGCAGGTCAGAAGAAGAATCAGAACCAGAAAAGTCCTCCAGTTACGCCCGTCTATCCAGCCCCCGGCGCCGTACACAGATATAAATGGACAAGCAGGAGAGGGTGGGCCTGGGACCCTCTGAAGCACTTGAAGAAGCACAAATGCGTCTGTGTTCCCCTTTCCTGTGCATTCTAGATCCCATAGAACCGGTTTCAGATGGACTAAGAATCAAACAGCCCCGAGGTTCCTGTGAATGGCTCAAAGGCCAAACCTCTGGGCTCCTCTGAGGGCCCTGGCTCCGATGCTTTGCAGTTGCCTTCCAACCTGACTACAGAGAGTGCTGCTAAGACTGTTTTTCTCAATTTCTCTTCATGACCAGGAAATGGCAGCTGGCCAGTTGGGATCCATGGGAAAAGACTAGACTTAATGCTGTTAGGCTGAGTATTAGGTTGAAAGGTAGACAGGGAGGTCATCTCACCAGGGCAGTCTGTGCCCACTTTCTGAGACCCCAGGCCCTGGCAAGCAGGCTGTGCAAACAAGGCATCCTCCTTACAGCTAGGGAGAAGATTGAGGGCGGCTTGTTGCTTCTTCATTCCCTTAGCTCTAGAAATCTTCTGGCCTAGGTCTGAAGAGGGATGGTTGTGGTGGGCTTGCCTAGAATCTGGCTAGCTGGGGAAACGGGAGGAGACAGGGTAGCGAAAGGGCTTTGTGGCCCTGTTGGGACCAGAAGGCAGTTTTCTGTGCTGTCCTTTAGCACCACTTGGCTGACCAGGTCTCCTCCCCTGCAGGGACCACAGGGCTTCACAAGCCCATCTCGTGCCCCTTTGAGCTCTTCCTCCATGACTGTAGATCCGGGCACATGGAGTGCAGAGTTGTAAATCCGCAAATGCTGCAGCCCAGACATCGTCACGTGTTTGTGTGCATTAAGACTCCATGACCTGGCTGAGTGGGTGCGCCCATGTGTGTGCAAGCGTCTGTAATGTAGTTCGTAGTCGACCATGTATGTATATAGTAGCTGACGTATTTATACGTGAGTGCAGAATTAGTTCCTGTGGCAGTTTTCTGCATTTTAAACTATTGAATCACATTCATTTTATTTTAGGGGAAGGGAAAGAGAGGAGTGGGAAGAAGTGTAGGCGGAAGGACTCTTAGCACACTCATTCTTTAGGACTATTAGTCGCAATTTCCCAATGAGCCTCTGTGATGCCCTTCTCAAATAAATGTTAATGATGTCACCACATGGCTGTCTTTTTTGATTTCTTTAAAGTAAATGGATTTTTGAGAGGCAAATGGAATCTGAAAATACCAACAGGGTACCAGTGACATTTAGCCACCCCCACCGACCATTACTCTACCTGCCTCAGAAGAAAAGAGGTGGAGGGGAAAGGCTGCTATGGGGATGGAAACCATCGGAGCAGGATACCAGCAGGGGAGCACCCTCGGTGAGCAAGGCTTGGGCCTGGTTTCGTTCTAGTCTGTTTCATGTAACCTCCCTCGGGGAGATGGTGTCATAAGAAATCTGCCTTTCTGACTCCCCTCAAGTCAGGATGTCCCAGGATACATTCCAATTTTCTTTCATTGTGAACTCCTAGAGCACCAAAATTACGTGTGCTAGTAATACACAAATACTCCCCAGCCGGCTTTGATCTGTACCCTCCACTGGTATGTCAAATGTAGTCAACAGGTACGTGTGTGTCTCTGCTTTTCTCTGAGTCTCTTGTGAAGTGTAAATGTGTGCCTATGTGCAAATCTGTGGCCCCAGCATTGTTAAAACAGCATGGAGACATAAAAAAGGAACACAACACCTGACTTCTGTCCTTGGGGAGCTTGGAAATTCCCAGAGAGGAGAGGATAAGACATGCATGCAGCAAGGAGTTTGTCATCCAGCGCACAGGGGCTGACTGCAGAAACACTGCCCTCGGAGGTTGACCTGAGAGCCTGGGCTTATAATGAAAAAAGGACAGCATCCAAAATGGCAGACGAATGTAGAGGGTTCCAGGCAGAGGGTGAAAAAGGATGGGAGAACAATGAAAAGACCAATAGGTGAAAGGTAGAAGCTTCATTTGGGTAAAATGTGGGCACCAAACTTTGGTAAAGAGAGTGAGCCCTGTTGACAAGGACTCTGCAAGCTGTGCCTAGTAGTGGTTTGGAATTGGTGGAAAACTGGGGTGAGGGCACTGTTTTGAATTCTGAACCAGGGAATGTGCAAAAACCAAGATTTTGTATACGTTAATATGAAGAATGTACAATGATGGCTTGGGGAGGAGAGTGAATGGAGGGGAGGAGAGTGGTTGGTTAGGAGGCTGTTTTGAGTGTGGAGTACTGAGCATGGAGGGAGCTGGACCATGTGGGAAGGGAGGAGCTTGGGTACAGCAGGGGTAGTCAGAGGACCTCATCAGGGCTTGAGCCTGAGGGGCTGGAAGAAGTACCTGCGTCTATTGTGTTGTATTTAAACAAGTGTGTGTGTGTGTGTGTGTGTGTGTGTTTCCATTTGGGAGTGGGGAAGAGGTGATGAAGAGAGACAGACACCATGCATGTGTTTGAGGGTATCTGTGAACATCCTGGGAGTGCAGTCAAATTGGCATGATACCAACCCTCAGCTCTCACACTTAGCGTATCGATGATTCAAAAATGATCACATCCATTTTCTCCTGTAATCCTCACATTAGCCCCCACACTAGGAAGAATAGGTGAGAGAACTAAATTGTGGAGAAATTCAGAGACTTGCCTATGGTCACATCCATTGCTAAAAGAACAGTGAGGACTTAGGTGAAAGGAGGCAGTTACCACAGCTTCGCACCTGACAACCCAGAGCCCTCCCAAGCCCTGGTCAGCTTCAGCAGACATCCCACACGCAGGATTCTGGAGCTGCACAGGGAGCCGGGGAGCCTGAGCCCTCTGGTAGGAATCCTGTCTTTCAGCATGTCAGCCAGCTGTGCAGTCTTTCCACTCAAGGAGGGTGGAAAATCCTGAACCATCAACCAAACTATTTGGTCCCCTGAAGATCTGCTAATGGAGCAAGGGAAGGAATCATGTTTTCTTTCCATTTGCACCATCTATGTCCTGTGAAATATTCTACAACTTGATCGCATGGAAACAATTGTGTTCCTGCTCCAATATTTTGATCGCTATGTATTTTTAACTTTTTCATAGTCTACAAAGTCGGAGTCTGATGCGAAACTTGAAAGGTTTTTATTTCCTATCTACAGACAGCTTTAAGAGGCTGAATGCCCGCGGCAGCAGGGCAGGTGAGGGCAGGGTGCTCTGGGTACGACTCCCGGAGAGAGAAGCCCTAGGGCACCTCCTGGTCCTCACTGGCCCTTCTTGTGCGCGTTCTTGACAATGGCGTTTTTGAAGAGCGTCACCAGGGGCGTCTGGCTCTTCTCCGAGGTCATGAAGCCGCCGTAGCGCTTGTCCTTGGGCGGGCTGCCCCAGCGGAAGTGCTCCATCCTGTAGGGCCCCTCGTCCTTCTTCCCGACCGCCACCTCCGGGCCGAGCTCCAGGTCGGCCTGCGCCCCCGCGCCCTCGGCAGGGCCGTCGGGGTCGAGCGCCGCCTCGGGCCGCCGGCCGGCCAGCTCCCTCTTGAACTCGACGGGGAAGGCCTCGGCGGCCTCCTCCTCGGCGCCGTTGGGGTACACCTTCACCGGGCGCCGCTTCTTGCCCACCGGCTTGCCCCAGCGGAAGTGCTCCATGGAATAGGAGCGCTTGCCCGCGCGAGGGCCCGGCTGGGCGCCATCGCCGCGGCGCTCGGGGCGGCCGGCGGGCTCCGGGGCGCGGTCCTCGCCCGCCGCCGCCAACTCCTCCTCGCGCTTCCCCTGCCCCGAGCCGCTGCTGCCGTTGCGGCGGCCGAAGCGGTCCCAGCGGAAGTGGCCCATGACGTAGTTCCGGGGGTTCTCGGTCAGCGGCTGCTGGTCGCCATTGCCCGGGAACACGGGCGTCTCGAACGAGAGGTCGGCCTTGCAGGCCTGGATGCACTCCTGGGGGAGACGACGGGGCGTGAGGGGGAGGGAGCCTGAGCCCGGGGCGCCATGGTGCCTCTCGAGGCCCTCAGGCTGAGCCTGTCGGTCCACCGGATCTTCCTGGCTCTCACGGACATCGCCTAAAACTCACCTGGACGCGTCTCTCTTGTTCCCTGTACCCCTTGCATGCTTCTGCCTGGCAACTATAACATCCCCATCCCAGTTGGTGGTCTGCTGGCCTATCCCCCCCATAGCTTTTGTGAGCAGGATCAGCGTCTTACCATTATATGCCTGATAGGTAGGAATTGCTCCCAGAAGGTCAGATGAATATTGAATAAACAAACGTGATTTAATTCAAGACCAGGGAGGGATGGGACTGAAATTTGGGGGAGAATCTCTCCAGGTAACGAAAGTCTGCCTTCTAGGGCTCGTATTTTCAATAATGCCTCAATCTTACCTGGGGATCTGCACACCCACTTTATGCCCTACCCCAGCCCTTTTCCTGCACTATGCCTCAAAACTTCCTAAACCTACCAAGCACTTTCTCATGTTTTTTCAAGTCTTGGGAGCTAACAGCCCTTTACTGTTCGCCAATCAGTAGGCTTTAGGCTGGGAGGGCTCATTTCCCTGTGTCCTTATTCTGATCAGAGGAAGGGATGGAAAGCCAGTGCCATTTCCATTACACGCCCTGGAGCCTATATGGATGCTCCCTGTCCCTAGAGGACTCAACTGCCATATATATTTGCTTAGACAGTGACCTAAGCCTTGAGTTTTCAGTTACCTGGGAAATGTGGAGAAGAAAACAAAAGGATCCCACACACTGTTGAGTTGGAGACTTCCTTCTCCAGGGATTTAGAATTATAATACTGTGGAATGTTAACAGTGGAAAGTAAGAATTACCTAATTTACACTCCCCTTCTCTAAACAGATAATGAAACTGGAGGCTCACAGAGGTGAAAGGACCTGGTTATGGTTCCACAGCAGATTAGTGACAGAACTGGAACTAGAACTCATGGCCTGTGTGTGTAGCGCTCCTTCACAGGCGAGCTCTCACCAGGAGATGCTGTGCAGTGGATGTCTCAAATCAAGAAACTCTTGTATCTCTCTGAACAGAATCCCCTGGGTTCTCTGTTTCTATTTTATATTACACATAAAACCTGCTCTATGTCTTTGAGGAAGTCTCCCGCTTCACCTCAACTCAGCTTCTCCATTGGCAAGACATACAGGTAATGATGTGCATTCCCTCACCTGGTAGGTGCTGCTGGCATCAGGATAAAATCTCAGTCACTAACATTAGTAGTGTGTCTTTTAATCTTTGGACTTGGTGTCATTTCTTATTTATGCCACCCAACACACACACACACTCCCTGTGGTGACCTAGAATAAGCTCCAGCCTGGCACAAAGGGCCTTTACATGCTTCTGGAAAGACTGCAGAAGAACTTGACAGGAGGCCCGATGCATAAGACATTTAGCATCAGTTACAGAAAAAAGTGCCTTGAATTTTCCTTCTTCTCTAGAGATTTGTGGAACTACTTAGCAGACTTTGCAACTTGTAGTAGATAATAGTGGAAGAAATTTAGAGTGAAAATGTCAAGTGATATGAGGTCATTTAAAAAGGAATGATTTGGGGACTAAAAGATCGAAAACATAGGATTGATAGATGGATCAATTATTCTGCTTCTATCTCCAAATAGTTTAAATGGTGTGAGGTCACTGTAGAAGATAGGCCAGGGAGCAAGGATACTCCAGCAGAAATTATGAATCTCCCTGAAGCTGCTTCCTCCCCCCTCAGTGGCCTAGTTTCGACTTTGCCACAAAGTTTTGCTCCTGGCCTGGGTTGGATCACCCCATCACTAGAAATGAATTTCCTTCTCTCCATACCCCTTCCCTTTGAGCTGTCCCAGCCCCAGTCTCATCTGATGTCCAAACCAAGATGGCAGCCATAGCCCACATACCAGCAGGTTGCTTTCCGTGGTGAGGTCCTGACACTGGCTACTCTCCAGGCACCAGCCACGTACTTCCATGGAGGCCTGAAGCAGCAAGGCCAGCAGCAGGGCCCCTGAGCGGCTGTAGCACGACTTCGGCATCTTCCAGACAGGCTGAGGCTCTGCAGAAGCAAACAAGATTGGAGGGACCCCTGCAAGGAGCAGAACAATGTTGGCCACTCACCAGGAAGGACCTTGAGCCAACATTAACAAACTCACTTGTGGAGTGTAAGGCTTTTTGAGGACAGGAGCGGTGCTGAACAGAAGGGAGGTAAGCAGGGTGGTGTGATAGGGACAGGGACCTGGGTAAACTGTAGGTAATTTTCCCATTATGTCTGGTTAAAATCAGACCCCTAAAGAGGTTAGGGCTGGTAGCTATTTTGGAGATCGCTTGGTTCAGCCCCTCATTTAGGAGATGGGGAAATTGAAGCCCATTTGGTTCTCACGACATGGTAAGGCCAAATTCTCCTGCTCCCAGCACAGACTTTCTCCTTCACTACCTACACGAAGCAATAGTTCAAATGCTTCAGATCCAAGGGAGGGCAGTTACTTGGGAAAGATAAATGAACTGAAATTCCAGCTCAAGGTGATCTTTTTCCCTTTTCTTTCACCGGGATCCTATTATTCTTCTGAAATTCTGTTTCCTGTGAATATTAGATTTACATAAAAGCAAATAAAACCACTGGCCAGTTTAGTCAAGACTTCAGGCAACCTAATTTGATGTCCCAAACACAAATCAGTCAGTCAAGTGATCTCTTTTACCCAGACCCCAGTAAATTTGGATTTAGTTTTAAAGCAGATATCAATTATTTTTTAATTGTCTCATCTTCTGAACACATTATATATCATACCTCTTGTTCTCTAGGTCTCTCAAATGGGGTCTAAAATAGCTGGATTTGAAGGGGATCGATATATAGATCTAGAGGGGGAAAAGGAAACTACCTTCTGGTGTGAGCAGACACCACAGATAGACTCAGAGAATACAGGAAGCACCTTTGGGTAGATGCTGAGGTCAAGAGGCCACAAGGCAGTAAGGAGGGGGCACCTATGGTACCCTTGGCCCCTGTGTCCACCACCACCACCACCTTCCCCAACACAGCTAGCTCTCATGCTTCGGAGTTCCCCTATTCAGGTCAGCACCCCGATGCCACCCTGAGGTCTGTGATCAGCTCACCAACCCTGCAATCATTCTAGATTTCAGATCTTCTCAGCCAGCTGCCGGAAGAAACCTAATTACATGAGAAAAGTAATTCTCATTAAAGTGTGGGTGACTAAATGCCTTGTCTCCTAATTAACATTTGCATTTTAAAATAAGTTTGCCTAGAAGAAATCTCTCAGGTGGGAAGGTGAGGGCCAAATCTTTTTTATGGGGGAGGCTTGGAAGTGAAAGTCCTCCTGGCCCTCATTGTCTGCTGCGGGGAGCTACTTCCTTCTCTCTGCCCCACCCCCATCCCGTCTCCGTGAGCCCCGCCAGCTCCCGACTGGCTTCCGAAAGGTTGCCAGGCAGGGCTGAGCGTTCTATGAATAGCCATCAGGTGGCGCTAGCAGCCACTGACCGGCCCTGCGCGCCTCTGCAGAAGGGGCAACGTGGAAACAGCTTTGGTCGACGTTGGGGTCTCCATGTGACACCAAGGGACTTGCTGCTCCTGTTGTAGACTGCCGATGCTCCAGTTCAAATACATAGCCCGAACTTGGCAGACAAGACAATTGGATTAAAGTCTGAGACCATATAGCACATCCAGGTCTTCAAAATGCCCAGATGTTACAGAAGCAGAAAAAATGGTAGTTATGTCACTGAGGGCAAGTGTAAAATAAAATGTTAGTAGAGAAAAAAATAATACAGGTCTGACAGTTCCCTCAGCTATGTTTCAATTCTCAAAGATGGCCATTCTGCAATGATTTGCATTTGCTAAAAGCCTCCCTCATAATTTTAAGCCTTAGCAAAAGGCCCCCAATGAGCACTTCCTTTCCTCTGCCCTCCTGGCTGTGTTGTACAACAGGGTAACATTTTCCCTCTCCATCCTCTCAGAGCTCTTATTCTACTGCTAAACTATTAGATGGATTTCTGAAAGCAATTTGTTTTTGCTTGTGTATATGTTCCATTACTACAATGAACAAATATTACCTTATTTGTGTCATTTTTTAAAGCAACAAAATAATGAGGAAATGTCAAATATTGTGCTTTTTCTAAGTAGGAAAAGTGCCATAATCCAATATTGAAACCCCCGGAAAAACAGCAGCTTGCAACTTGTTAATCCTTACATTAACTTTATAATAGAAGTACACTTATCAGAACTCCACATGTGGGAAGGAACTGTCTATGAACCAAATAAAACATTTTGTCACTCTAAAACTGCACATTGGTCATGCCCTCCTGTAAAGATCAGAGGATCAGAGATGCAGAATTTTGTCCTTGGGCCATGACACAAGTGTGCGAAGTCCTATAACAAAAGTGCCAAAGGAATATTGTTATTAAATTACCTATCATCTGTACGTATCTTATAAATCTACAAAATAAACCTGTGCTTTTATTTTCCTTGGCTCCTTCCAGCCATACAATGAGAACCACCACCACCCTTACTTCTGTATGAAGAATTTGGGGGATTCGAATGCCCAGCGGACTGCCCTTCCTTCACTGGAAACTCACTGTGATCAGTTCCAACTCCTCAAGATTTGCAGGAAGAACGGCCTAGGCTACGGTCCTCTGAGGCCTTCCCAAACTAGACCGAGCCTTTCAGGACCTCGGACAGTTCCCGGTCACCTGTGTTAAACCCTGCCTAGGTCTTGGAGAGGAGGGACTTGACTGTCCTGTCTTGTAATGGACCTAAGAATCATGTAATCATCCCGTGGCCACCTCGGGTGCGCTAAGTCTGGAATGCAGGGAGTTTGTTGTGACTTTTCTTTCCTGGTCCCGTTCCCAATGTTAATTTGCCATTAATTTGTGGTGTCCGACTTGGAAGAAGCGACGCCTCTCCCGAATATCTGTAGGAAGAGGAGTCAAAGGACAGGGGTCTCCAGGGCCCTCCGTAGAAGGCGTTCGTAGTCTCAGGGCTCCTAGCGTCCCACCGCCCCGTTTCCCCACCACAGCGTCGCGATCCCCCTGGAAAGCGGCGGCCCCCGGGGGCAGCCGAGGCCGCGGGCTCCCTGGAAGGCACGGGACACTGGCCCTCGCCACGCGGCTCCGCTAGTCTCGCCGCAGGCAGCACAGAAAGTCCACACGGACTCGGGACACGGCGAGCCAGAGGCGCCCAAGTTGGCCTTTCCAGCCGGCAGGAGCATCCCGAAGATGGGGCGAGGGTCCCGGGGAAGAGCGCGGTTCAGCGCCGCCGCGTCCTCACCTGTCGCGCCCGCAGGTTGCTCCCTGGGGGCAAGCTGGCCGGCTGCCTCTGTCGGTCACTTCTCTTTCCGTCTTTCTCCTCCTTCGCCGCTTGGTTGGTCTCTCTCCTCCGCCCTTATATACCCGCAGGGCTCTCCGGGTGGGCGCTTAGACGTGACCTTTCTGGCAGCTGCTCCTGCAGCTCAGCGGGCAAGGGGGGGCCGGCGGCCGCGGGAGGGGAGCTTCCCGAAAGGGGCAGAGCATGGGGCGGACGCGCCCGCAAAGGGGGCTGGAATTAGCACGGTCCAGCGAAAGGCGCACCTGGCGGCCAGCGGCCAGGAAGAGCTTAATTAGGGATGGCTCTTCACTAGGGCCGCGGGAGGCTTAGCACCCCGGGGCGGGCCAGGCACTGGAGGCGAGGGCCGGGTACCCGCGTGCGTGCTCAGGTGGCACCCGCCGAGTTCGCATCGGTGCTAAATATCAGCACGAGGGGAATGCGCCTGTAATGCCTCACCCAACGCTCAGAAACTGTGATGCAGGTGGACAAGGAGGGCGCACACAAGGTCAGGATCACGCGCCTGAGGCCCGGGACTGGTTGCGCTCTTGAAGGGGGAAAGATGAGTTGCCCTGCCCCTCTCCCAGAGCCTGCTCCCGAGGGCCTGGTCCTGGGCAGGCTCCCTCTGCGCCCCAGACTCCAGGCAAAATTCTTTTGCCTTATGAATTGGGAGGGGGGATGTAAGAAAAGCACCTGAAGTACTTTCCGCACAGCCTCCGATCCCTGCCGGTGGCCGTGAGCTGGCAGACTGATCCGGGGACTCTCACACAATTTTAAACATCCAGCCTGGCCCTGGAGTTTTGAGTGTCAGGCTGGGGAGAAGAGGGCAGCACTCCCACCTGCGGTGGAAGAGACTCCACCTTAACCCGGAGCAGCAGAGAAGCAGAACCAAATCCTGAGATACAGGGACTTGGGAGGGAGTACTAGGTCTAAACTGACCTTCCGGGTGCTTGTTCAATCTGGAACTTTCGTTTTTCCCGTTGGATGCTCTTTTGAACATCCTCCTGCAAATTCAGCTTTTCTGTTTGGTGACATTCACTTTACATTCAGTAAACCTTTCCTTGTGGGCCACAAGAGAGATTCAGGCTCCTGAACAGTAAACAGGGTGGTTTATTGCCTGTCTTTCTGGGGTCATCTCCCAGCTCTCCATTTTGCATCCTGGCAATTCAGACATCCTTGACACCCCACTCCCGTGAGCACTGCTCTCTCCCGCCTCCATTTGTCCAAGCTGCTCCCTCAGCCGTCAGAGAAAGTTGGACTCTCACTAAGAGGTAGTTAGTTCATCCATCATCACCTGTTCTCTAAAGCCCTCTTTGGCCAACACCCTTTTTTTTTTTCTTTTTTGAGACAGAGTCTTGCTTTGTGGCCCTTGGTAGAGTGCCCTGAAGTCAACATAGCTCACAGCAACCTCAAACTCTTGGGTTCAAGTGATCCCCTTGCAAACCTCCCAAGTATCTGGAACTACAGGCACCTGCCACAACACCCAGCTAGTTTTTTTCTATTTTTAGTACAGACAGGGTCTCATGCTCTTGCTCAGGCTGGTCTTGAACTCCTGAGCACGAGTGGTCCACCCACCTGCGCCTCACAGAGTGCTAAGACTACCAGCCCAGGTCTTTAATTACATGCAGCAGAACCTGCCAGTGTGAACTGAAAGGCCACTGAACCACAGTCAGAATCACCGGGCAGGTTGGGGAAACAGAATCTAAAAATGGGAAGGAACAAAGGGCAGCTAGACCGATAGCCAAAGTCAGACCACTGGATCCAGTGGAGGAAGAACACCAAACTGAGAGCCCATGTAGTGAGAATCAGAGTTAGTCAGGCAATGGCCAAGACCACACAGCTGGTCTGGTCACAGCTGGTCTGGTCAGTTTAGGTCCTACGTGACCTTCACCTCATTTCTTCCATTCTTATTGTTTTGTAAATTTAGCTCCCACCTAAAGATCCTATCTTGAGTAGTTCAGGAGGATTGATTTAAGAGATTAAATTTTGAACTGGAAATGTTGTAATAGGTCACTGAGTTATGCTGATTATTTTTTAAAAATAAGGGTTAATGTGGTCTCTGCTTTGAACTTTTATGTATAAAACTGTGATTTTGGAAATGGAAGAACCTAACAGTCTTGGAGAGGCTACTCTCATTGTTCTCCAGAATCACTGACCTTCTGACAAATAAAGTTTGGTGGACCTATTCCCATTTCTGCACATTGGCTAACAGTGACAGGTGTTTGGACCCTCTTCATCCAAATCACAGCCCATTGGGGCATATTCTATCTGATTGGTCTCAGTATGGGTACACACCTGTAACTAAAAAGGCAAAGTAGGCAGGGCACAGTGGCTCATGCCTGTAATCCTAGCACTCTGGGAGGCCAAGGCAGGTGGATCGCTTGAGCTCAGGGGTTCCAGACCAGCTTGAGCAAGAGCATGACCCTGTCTCTAAAAATAGTTAGGCGTGTGGCAGGTAGTCCCAGCTACTTGGGAGGCTGAGGCAAGAGGATCACTTAAGCCCAAGAGTTTGAGGTTGCTATAAGCTATGATGCCACAGCACTTTACCAAGGGTGTTACATTGTTTAAAATAACAAGTCTGGTTAAAATACTTATGTTTGCTCTTTTTCTTGGTAAGATTTATGAATTTAAAAGTAGTAATTAAACTGTATTTATATATGTAATTTATAGGATGTAAAAATTGTTAACAGAAAAATAACTTAAAACGATAACTAAAACCTAGGTAAACTGCTAAGATAAATTAGGTAATTAAAAGATTACTAGCCTGAATACAAATATACATTTAAAAGCTGGAAAATATAAATTCTGTTTCTGTCTTAACGTTTGTCTGTTTATGTGTCTGTGTATGTCATGTGCCTGTCATATTTCACTATCAAAATACGCAAAAGAACTCTAATTCATTGGCTTTAAAAAAGGAAGTGATGAAATCAAATATTTTATCAGGAAACAGAAAAGAACCCAAATGTCTTTTTGTTCAGGTGACTTTGGTGTTCTTTGATACATAAAACTGTTATTAAAGTTCAGATGTTTAAAGATTATAGAACTACCACCTCTATAATATTTCTAAACTTTGCTGGACTTGACTATGAGCTTATGTTCTTGATTTTGAGCCTCTGAATTCTAAGGGCAGATAGGTGGCTGTGGTGAGGTCTAGGGATATGTTCTCCTTGCCTAGGCCAGCAGCTAGTAGTTTAGCCCACATGGCCCCTTCTTCCTTGTTCCAGCTTTGCCTCTTGGCTATTCTGGGAAAAAATGAACCCTCCCATATTCCTGCTTTCTGTCTTGAACTCTGATCCTGGTAAATGAATTAAGGACACAGATAAGGCCTGTCCTTTGCAGCCATCTTTGATGCCATGTGGCCACATGAGACTTTAGAGCACCAGGAGAGACATCAGGGATGGTACCTAACCATGCTGTGGTTCAGAACACTTTTCAGTAAATTAAAACCTCAAAGTCAAGTTATGTTTCATAAAATGTCTGAGTCATTTGTAAGATGTAATACTTGGGCTGCTTAGATTGTTTGAGAAACTGAGTCTTTGTCAAAGGATAAGATTTTTGCCTTTTAAAATCTTCTAATTACCAATTTGGCTAAGTGAATAATTAACTTTATAGTAAACTGTGATTCTGCTTAATGAATACTGGTTTTTAAGGGTAAGCAAGATTAAATAGAAAGGAAAATAACAGGGTGGTGCATGTGGCTCAAAGGAGTAGGGTGCCAGCCCCATATGCTGGAGGTGGCGGGTTCAAACCCAGCCCTGGCCAAAAAATAAAAGAAAGGAAAATAACATTGTGTAAAAAGGAGTCTTGTATGGTAAACTTTTGTCCTGAAATAGAAAATGACTGGTTATTTAAAAAAAAAAGAAAGGGAGGACAAAACAGAAAGTTTCCCATGTTTGTAGATTGTCTGTGCAGGTTAAATAGAACTCATAAGAGAATTTATGAAGGAATTTGCATGTGATCCAACTGGCTATGATTTATAAAATTTGGTTACCTGTTTCCCTTTAATTTAAAAGTCACACTATAGGAGGGGTTTCTTATAACCCCTTTAATAACTGGCCTGGAAGAAACAGTCCCTCCCTGTGTTGTCTGTATGAGGGTTTCAGCTAACTAGAGAAGACTAAACTTTAAAAGAGTTAAGGTGTACACCAATATAACCTCCTGTGTGGCCTTCAGAATCTTTTTCTTTTTTTTTTTTTGGTTTTTGGCCAGGGCTGGGTTTGAACCCGCCACCTCAGGCATATGGGGCTGGCGCCTTACTCCTTTGAGCCACAGGTGCCACCCAGAATCTTTTGACTTGTAATCCTATTTGAACAAATGTTTTAGGCCTTTGATATTTGACAAAACTTCTAAAAATCAAAATTCTAAAATTGGCCTTTTTGACCTCATATTAGCGTTTTAAATATTAAGACCACTGAAAGTCTAAGAGAGATACATTGGGCTTACTTGTTGTATTAAAACTAAATAGGAAACATTGTCAAATATTTAATTTTCTGTGGATTATGTTCATGTATATATGTTTTAATATTGTAGAATATTGGTCTTAGTGTTTGTTATAAGTAATGATTATGGTTATTGTGTTAAATCATTGTATACCACAAAAATGACCAGTTTTGTTTGCCAACTGTCTCTTTAATCGTGGCTATGCTTTGTTTTCTGTAGACAATAATTTATTTTGATTCATCTCAGAAAAAAACATTTTTTTTTTTTGGCAGTTTTTGGCCGGGGCTGGGTTTGAACCCGCCACCTCCGACATATGGGGCCGGCACCCTACTCCTTTGAGCCACAGGCACCACCCAGAAAAAAAATTTTTTTAATTGGCTAAGTCCAAAGTTTGTCCTTCAAGGAAAATAATAGAAAGATTGACAGATCCCCTTGAATACAAATTTCTGATAACTTTAGAGATTATATACCATAAGACTAAAAGCAAACTTCCAGGACTTTAATTAGAAAGCTAGTGTCTCGGGCGGCACCTGTGGCTCAAAGGAGTAGGGCGCCAGCCCCATATGCCGGAGGTGGTGGGTTCAAACCCAGCACCGGCCAAAAAAAAAAAAGAAAGCTAGTGTCTCCATAAGTATTGCTAACCTACCCTCAAACAGAACAATTTAATTACACGGGACTGAGCTGATTTGCTATGACTTCTGTTCGTAACTTTGCTGATTCTTTCTGTGTTCTGTTTTCCAGACATCAAGAAAACCCTTTTCTATCTTTAAAGCTATTTATAGCTTTCAGCAATGTATGTAACTGATAAGCAAAATTTGAAACACTTATTTTTTCTCTCTGCTTGATGTCTCCAGAATTTGAAAAACGTGTAAATATTCTTAATTTATGACAATATAGTTATTTGCATAAATTCAATAAGAATATGTTTTCTTCTATAGGACACAATGAAAGACACTGGCTATTTTGCCAAAGTTTTGACTAGAATGTCAGTTTCAGAGATGTTCAAACTGCATTAAAGAATTAAGATTGGGTGGGGCCTGTGGCTCAAAGGAGTAGAGCACCGGCCCCATATGCCGGAGGTGGCGGGTTCAAACCCAGCTCCAGCCAAAAACTGCAAAAGAAAAAAAGAATTAAGGTTGACTTTATTATAAGGCCAATAGGAAGTCTATTGGAAAAACTGACCAGATACCTCATTAATAACATTTCCTAATCTGTAGTGAGTAAAGAAAGTCACCTTTTGACAGGCCCAGGAATTCTAAGTTGCTTTGGGACCTTGAGAGAGGAGGAATTTACCCAACACATACAGGTCTCTATCGGCACAGATGAAAACCATGGTTTGTGAGAGGCTTTGAAGTCAAACCTGAGATTCTAGCAAAATCAATTTTTAAAGAAAGAAAAGCCTCGATGGCTAAAAATTATTCTTACTATACTTTATAGAAATAATCAGACCCAGAATATGAGAGTACAGTTTCTTTTGTCAAATAAATTAATCCTGCTATGATTTGTCTTTAATAAAATGGGAAATTAGAGAGAAATATAATTCAAAAATAAAGTGTGGCCCAACTATATTAGATTCCAGCCTTGTCTGCAATGCCAGCTTATGAAATGACACATAACTGTTTAATCAAACTGATCTGTTCAAAAGACCAAGCGACTGGCCAAAGGATATAGAATTAGATACAGTAGTCAGATTTGCTCCAATTTGTTTTTTCTTCCTGCTTCTTAGTCCTGAGATAACTTACTGGGTTTTAATATATAAAATCTTTTCATTTCAAAGTTGGTACTGAAGAAAGTATTTACCCAAAGTACATGTCTCTGACATATTTGGGGATGGCTGCCCCAGAAGTAACATTAAAAAAGTGTGCTAAAGTGCTTGTCCCAATCTATAGACTATATACCAAAAAGAGGTGTGATAGGAGCTTTGTCTCTAACTTTAAGACTGATGGGAAAAATCACAAAAGCCTTAAGGTTCAACAAAGATCACTCAACTCACTGGCCCAGATGATTGCAAAGTGGTTTCACGACCCTGACTTCCTCTACATGGGTTTGAAGAGGCCAGATTGGGCTTCTGTTTACTTCTTCACCCTGGAGTAGTTTCTGAGATCTCTTCAAAGTCCCACATTACAGAAATAGACCCACCCAGAACGAGGAACGAGGAACGTACTCAACTGGCCTTGGACCCGCCACTTAAGATGGCCCTCCCTCCTGTTCAGGGCCTCCAGCAGATAACCTTTGATCTCTGTCAGGGCACACCCCCACCACCCTCTGAGCTATGTTATGCTACACTCTTAAATTGCTTAAGAAGAGGCGCCTGTGCCCTGCTTCTTGAAACCTGCATACCTTCTAGCCAGTGACCAGGTTATCCTGGGGACTTTGAGGGAAAGACCTAAGGAATAACTCCAGGGAATGTGGATTGGCCGCTGGGATGTCCTGTTCTCAACTCCTATAGTGGTCAAGTTGTCTAGATTACATCATTTCCACGTTCAGCCTTATCCCCCTGAGAAAACCAATGAACTCAGGCCCAACCAATGGACTGCAGAACCGTGCAAGGGTTAAGGGAGTCAGTTGTCAGGATGGGAAGCGTATTATTCTCAGACACCTGTGTTTTATTATTGTATTTAGTGTGCCTCTTGCTGTCTTTTGTTAATTGCGCTGCATACTGTTCCCAGTGTAACCTAGCCCTTGCCCGAGTAAGCATGATGCCTGGACAAATGCAGTAAATCGTAGTAATTTTTCCATTTAAAATCTGTTTCATAGATATGAAGTATAATAAAAGGAGTGGAGAATGTGAGCACATGTAGTGAGAATAAGATGGAGTCAGGCAGGCTATGGCCAAGGCCACAGAGCTGGTCCGGTCAGTTTAGGTCCTAAGTGACCTTCACCTCATTTCTTCCATTCTTGTTGTTTTGTCCCATAACAAAACCACTACTGGGAAGAAGCCACAAGTGGTCCTGTCAACACCATGGACACTGGACATAAACGTTCTATTCCCAGATGGGAAGTTGCCGTTCTCACTTTAGCTGATGCCACCAGAAGGGAGTTACCCTGCCCTTGTACCCTTGAATCACACTAGCTTCTTTTTGCAAGCTGGGAGCAGGTGCCTCTGATTTTCTGAAATAATATTCCCAATATTCCCCTTTATTCTGGGGAATGCAGTAAATTATTACATTTTTTTTTCAGTGTTAAACCTACTGTGTTTTCCTCGATTAAATTCAAATTGATTATGATATTAGTAATTCATGTTCTCCTTTTTCTTGATTAATTTTCTTAGGAGTTTATGGATTTTATTAGTCTTTTTGAAGAATTAATTTTGGTTTAGTTGGCTTCCTTTACTGTATGTATTCTTTTTTTCTATTTCTACAATTTCTACATTTTTATTTCTTGCCTTTTACATTCTGTGGGATTAATTAGCTACGTAAACTAAAAATCTTAAGCTCCCCCAGCGGACTGAATGGACCCCCTCTTGGCCAAGGGGATCCCCCAAATATCCTAAAGCTGAGTCCCTGTCCCTGACTACTAGGAGAAGTACGGTCTGCCTCTTCATGCTCCCCCCCCCCAAGACATCCTTTGTCACTCTTTAACAGGCCTAAAGCTCTGTGAGAGAAAGCTTAAACCACACCTCGATTTACTTAACCAATCGCTTAAATCTGAGTATATGTCCAGTGATTTGTCTCTGATTAGCAGACTTTCCTAACTTTTTAATAACTGAAAACATTCCAAGCCTTCCAGGGGTGCCCAAGCTACAGCCCCATGGTGCTACAAGCAGATTATTTAAGGACTATTTTGCTTGTCTGTGTTGCATATCACGAAAATTATGCACAGGCCTGTTTTTTGCTCATCAGCTTTCATTAGTGTTTGTGTATTTGGTGTGTGGCCCGAGACAACTCTTCTTTCAATGCACAGTGGACCGGAAAAAATGTTGGACACTCCCACCAGCATTTCTTTAACCAATGACAAATCAAAGAATCTTTAAACCTACCTATAACCTATAAACCTCCACCTTTTGGGGCTAAAGCAATATGTGCCTTCCGTATTGATTTTTATGACTTTATATATGAATTCCTGTCTCCCTGAAATGTATAAAACCAAACTTTATCCCAACCACAATAAGACCATTTGCTCAAGGCTTCTTGGGCATGATTTCAGTCCATAGCCATTCATACTTGGCTCAGAATAAACCTCTTTAAATAATTATACAGGGTTTGGGCTCTTTTCCATCAACACGTATTTCAGGGATTCCAAAGCTTCTTTTTGTTTTTGTACCCCAGCTCAATCACTGCCTGTCATGTGGATTTAATGTGGTCCGTGCAGACCTCTTAGAGCACAGCCTGGGCCCCTGTTAACTCACATAAGTACCAGCCCTTATCCTTAATATTATGAAAGTGCTGGCGGGAAAGGAGGAAGGAAGAGAGGGAGAAAGGGAGGGAAGGAGGAAAGACAGGAGCAGACACAGGGTCTTTTGGACAGGGTAGCTGATGAATGCATTTGGAGACCCTGAGAGTGCAGCTTCCTAGGGCCAGGGTGATGCACCTGCACCCGGCCTACGTCATGCCAGGTGGCTGCAGCTGCAGGGCCAGGGCTGCTCTCATCATCCCAGCTTTTCACCTTTGAGGATTTAATTGGAAATGAGATGTCACCAGGGTGTGAGTGCGTTACAAAGGCAGGTGCAAAAGTGGCCTCCTGGGAAGCCAAAAGGTCAGAAGAAAAACAGCAGGGATGGGTGGCAGACAGCCCAAACCAGGGAGTGCAATGAGGAGGTACCAGGACAGTGGCCTTGCTCTCGGCCTCCAGGTACTGGGCAATGGGGGGCTTTTTTTTTTTCCCGCCCTGGTAGAGTGCCGTGGCACCACACTGCTCACAGCAACCTCCAACTCCTGGGCTTAGGCGATTCTCCTCCCTCAGCCTCCCGAGTAACTGGGACTACAGGCGCCCACCACAACGCCCGGCTAGTTTTCTGTTTTGCAGTTCGGCCAAGGCCAGGTTTGAACCCGCCACCTTCGGTATATGGGGCTGGCGCCCTACTTGCTGAGCCACAGGCGCCACCCTGGGGGGCTTTTTGATAATGACAAATTCCATACTTGACCCCCAGATGAGGACAAGTGGTTTGAGGAAAAGGAAAGAGAAGTATATTAATTTGGTGGCAAATGAGGAGGATGGTAGCCTCTGGCCTTAAAGAACCATCATCCTCTCTTTAAGCAGAAATTCAGGGCTTTTAAAGGGAGTTTTCAGCTTCGGGCAATTGTTGTTTAACTATAGTATCTCTGGTGAAGACAATCGTAACCTCTGGATAATTCTGTTGAGTCATCTCTTGCGGTTTAAGATACTAAAAAACAAAGAACAGGCCTCTGCCCCTCTGGTTACTGGCCTTGGCAGGAAGGGTAAGAGGTTTGAAAGAGACAACTCAAAATATTTTGCCCTTTTTCAGACCCCTCTGTTATAATTTCACTGGGGAAGACTTGGGGATGAGGCTCCTTCTGTCTGCATTTGGTGGACAGAGGACTGAGCTGGAACCAGCACCAGCTCAAGCTCTTCAGGGTCAGAGCACAGCATCCCAGCTCTGTCCTTCTCCACGCACTTTCCATAGTCTCTGTGGATAAGCTGGGGGTGCTTGCCAGCCGGCCTCACAAGAGCAACTGGCCCTTCCTAGGGGTCCTTGGGCCCAGCCAGAGCCTCGGTCAGAGGGAGCCCTTCATTCCTGCTGTTTTAAGTATCTTTCAGGCCCAGAGGGGCCTGTGGCTCCCCTTGCTGCAAGGACACAGCTCCCATAACCGGTATGTAGAAAGTTCCTGGCAAGATGCGTGGTGGAGAGTTGGTGCTCAGGAAATATTTGCAAAGCCAGGGAAGGAGGAAGTAAATGAGGAAGGGAGCTCCTTTTAAGCCTTAGTGTGTAGAAGCTCATGATTCTTTAAAACCTTCTCCAGACCTCCTCTGGGAAATCTGTGAGCCTAAATAGGAAAGAGGTTCCCCCCTCACTTTCTATTTTTTTGAGACAGAGCCTCAAGCTATTGCCCTGAGTAGAGTGCTGTAGTATCACAGCTCACAGCGACCTCCAATTCCTGGGCTCAAGCAATTCTCCTGCCTCCACCTCCCAAGTAGCTGGGATTACAGGCACCCGCCACGATGCCCGGCTATTTTTTGGTTGCAGCCGTCATTGTTGTTTGGCGGGTCTGGGCTGGATTCGAACCTGCCAGCTCAGTGTATGTGGCTGGCGCCTTAGCCCATTGAGCCACAGGTGCCAAGCCTCACTTTCTATTTTTTATACATATATATATATTTTTTGAGACAGAGCCTCAAGCTGTCACCCTGGATACAGTGCCGTGGCTTCACAGCTCACAGCAACCTCCAATTCCTGGGCTCAAGCGAGTCTCCTGCCTCCACCTCCCAAGTAGCTGGGACTACAGGCGCCCGCCACAACGCCCGGCCATGTTTTGGTTGCAGCCGTCATTGTTGTTTGGCGGGCCTGGGCTGGATACGAACCCGCCAGCTCAGGTGTATGTGGCTGGTGCCTTAGCCCCTTGAGCCACAGGCGCCGAGCCAATTTTTTATATTTTTAGAGACAAATTCTCACTCTGTTGTCTAGGCTGGAGTGCCATGGTGCCATCATAGCTCCTGAACTCAGGTGATGCTCCTGTTTCAGCTTCTTAAGTAGCTGAGACTACCAGGGCCTCACTATGTCATCCAGGGTGGTCTAGGACTCCTGGCTTCAAACAATCCTACTGCCTCCCAAAGCGCTGGGTGAATAGGCGTGAGCTGCTGTGCCCAGCACCCCTTCCTTCCCTCGTGTCTGAATGAGAAATGGCCCAAGCCCTGCCCTTTTGTGCGCCCAGTCAAGACTCACAAGAACATTTAAGAAATCCTAACTACTGTTAAGATTGTACCGGGGCTCAGAAAATGATACCCCAAAACATGGAACCAAAGAAGCAGCTTTAGTTCCTTTGAATAAGCTTCAAAGGCTGCCTGGTCTTCCACAATTTCTCTCTCCTCTCTCATCCTCTTTCCCGAAGCACCAAGGGGACTCTGAAATTTCCTTACCTAAGAAAACGTCTTTCCAAAAGAAATTCAGTTGTCTTAGGCCCCCTCCCAGTAATCTCATCAAATAACCAAGAAAAAAGGATTGGGTACCTGGAGAGAAGGCTTCTTGGGAGTCAGTACCTGTCTGGAGGGCGTCCACTTATGCTCCTGGGGGCAGCTCTCTGAAATTACCTGTGGGCTCATCTGCATAATAACACAGCTTTGTTCTCATAGACTTTCTGTCCCCCCCCACACACACACACACATACTCTATTTCCTTCAGGGGAATTCTGTCTAGGCCCTGGTTCTTTGGGCTCCTTTCCCCTGAAAATCACTTCCTTTAGCTCTCCCAGCTCCCTTTCCCCTTAAGGGTAGAGAGGCATTTCAGGCCAGGTGCAGGTGGCTCACATCTGTAATCCCAGCACTTTGAGAGGCTGAAGCAAGAGGCTCACTTGAAGCCAGGAGTTCAAGACCAGCTTGGGCAACATAGCAAGGCCCCCCCATCTCTAAAAAAACAAAAATAAAAATAAAGTCTTAAGCATCTGGACCTCATTAGGTTATCGGATGATCTTTCTCCAGCCATTTCTCATGCCATGTACATTTTAAAACTCTGTATCCCTTTTTCTCCTATTAATCTATTATCATTTATTTTCAGTGAACCTTCGAAAGTGGAGAGGAAGCTTTCCCTTGACCCTCACAAGTGTTGGTAGGAACCCTAATTAAGGATTCCTCTGAGGGGGACCTGATCGGGTTTGGTGGCAGATATGGAGCTGCTCTGCAGAAAAGGGCCCTAAACCCTCCAGCACAGCAAAGGAGAGGGTCCCCGGCACCCCAGATGGCTCAGGGAATGGAGGAGGGTCCTTCTGACCCCTTCACCCCTGCAGTAGCGGCCCACCTGCAGCCCTTTCTCCGAGCTGCTCCCACTCAGCAGCAGCTGGGCCACTTTCTCAGTCAGTTTGACCCCAAGGGCAAAGAATCAATTTGTGTAGAGAACCAGGATGAAAGAGATTTCAATTGACCTTTGAATGAGGTTTTAATTTGCTTTATTACAGCCAAAGGGGCCTCGTGAAGAGACCCTTGAGACTGCTTTTATCCGCTAATGCGCGCATTAGTGTAGCAGCCTGGGCCAGCCGTCTGGACCGTCTGGGTGCTGCAGAGAAGCGGGGAAGGGTCAGAGAAGGCCTGGAGTTGGTTTTCAGCCCCTTGAGGGTCCAATGCAGAGTCTAGAGTGGAGGAAGGTGCAGTGGAGTTCTCTCCTTCCAGGCCTGACCTTCTGTGATTTACGCTCACATCTAAACTGAGCTCTGTGATGGGAAACTGGTCTTGCAGAATGTGACCCCAGTGAGCACAGCAGGGCCCTCTGAGCAGAGGAGCCAAGCCCTGTCCCTGTGTCCCTCGGGCCCTTCTCACATCCTGTTCCTCTCTGAATATCTGCTCAAGTCTCCCCACATGGGACAGCCTATTCTCTGTTCTCCCCACCCTAAGTCCCAGAGGAAGCCAATTAATCAACACCTGGCCCAACTAATCCATCACTCCCACTGCAGGCAGCCACCTGCGGGCTCCGGGCAGCCGAGGGTGGCTGGCCCTGCTCAGAGAGCCTGGCATCTGCTCCTTCACACAGGGCCTGCCTCCGGGCAACCCCCCGGCACACAGGCCTGCATTAGAAATGTCAGGTCCTTTTACCCTACGCTTGTTTTGCGTGCATTGCCGAGTGGAGCCCCGAATGTTCTTTCAGAACCAGTCTCTTATTCAATCCCTTTTCCAAACTGAGGGTTTATTTCTGTGCAATCCAAGTGGACTTCTGGAGGTGGGGTCTTGGCCAAAGATAGTGTGGACATTACAGACACACTAGGCCCTCCTAGATATCCTGCCACCCGGTTTTTCCAGACGGAGCACAGGTGGCAGCAGTCACTGTTCTGACTCAGTGGTGACCATAATGGTCCTTTTGTGGAGGAAGTGCCTTTGTTGGGCCTCAGGCATGACTGACTGTGGCTTTTCCTGAAGAAGGAAGAGTTCTCCAGCCCGGAGGGGTTGAGGTAGCGAGAGGGACGTCACTAATGCACATCCATTAGTGCTGCACTGGAGATGCATTCAGTCTCCGAACAGCCCCTTCCTTCAGACCCGACAATGGCTGCATGGAGTGGGGGTTGAAGTGGCCCTTTCACAGGCACTCAGCCCCGTCCTCATCTCCGAACCCCGCCCGCTGGGCGCCTGCCTTCCATTTTCATGCTGAGGTTCAAAGAAACGGGGCAGCCAGGGCAGCGAGTCTGGACAGCTGGCCTGGGGCCTGGCGAGCCCACGCTGTGCCCTCACTGCTGTTGCCTTGGTGAGTGACACCAGGCTTGGGCAGAGCCGGTGCACAGTGACCTGCTCTGTAGCAGCTCAAAGAGCCGGTGACTGTGTGTGTGCACGTGTGTGTGGTATGAGGGTGCAAGGACATTTGGAAGGTTGTGTTTTAGTATGTTTTTAACAAACCGGCCAAAAATTTTCTGTCCTGTTGAAAGAGATTTCCTTCAAAACATACCCCGCTGACCGCTGCCCTTGGTGCCAGTGGTGTGGCAGGGGCTAGAGCCTTCAGCAGACCTGTTTGGAAGAGATGCCTCCAGACCAAGCCTAATCCACCTGTGAAGGCCAGTCTGGGATGGCAAACAAATGCATCAACTATGTTTCTTTTACTTCTCTTTTATATTATACTTCAATGTTTATATTGAACTGTCTTTCTATTAGTTATGGGTATGATAAGGTTATATTGTCAATACATTTCATTTCAAGATGATAAATAGAGGCGGAGGTCCTTGGCTCCCTTAGCACTCTGGGAGGCTAAGTTGGGTAGATTGCTTGAGCTCAGGAGTCCAAGACCAGCCTGAGCAAGAGTGAAACACCATCTCTAAAAAATACCTTGTTGTTTTGGCAGCTGGTGTAGTCCCAGCACTTGGGAGGCTGAGACAAGAGGACCACTGGAGCCCAAGAGTTTGAGGTTGCAGGGAACTATGATGCCACAGCACTCTACCAAGACAAAACGAGACTCTGTCTCAAAAACAACAGCAACAAAAAGATAACAAATAAGATCTCGCTACTTACTTATTTCCTCTTTTTTATTTTATTTTATTTTTTTTGAGACAGAGTCTTACTCTGTTGCCCTCAGGTTGAGTGCCATAGCATCATAGCTCACAAGCTCACATCACAGCTCAAACTCCTGGACTCAAGCAATCCTCTTGCCTCAGCCTCGAGAGTAGCTGGGACTACAGGTGCCCACCACAATGCCCCTCTTATTTTTCTATTTTTAGTAGAGACAGGGTCTCACTCTGATTCAGGTTGGTCTCAAACTCCTGAGCTCAGGCAATCCACCTGCCTTGGTCTCCCACAGTGCTAGGGTTACAGGCGTGAGACACTGCACCCATCCTACTTAGTTACTCGTAAATGAGAATTTTGCTGCTGCTGGGAATGTAAAATGATGCCACTGTGGCAAACAATTTGGCAGTTTCTCAAAATGTTAAAGATAGAGTTGTCATATTGTTAGACCCAAACAGGGTCTAATTTGGGATGAATCGCCCCAAGAAGAGTCACCACACTTAGGTCGATGCAAAAGCAAGAGGCAGGTTTATTTCTGGCGCGTCAAAGTCCCTCAGCCGCTCGGGGAGAAGGAGGGGGCCCCCCGAGTAAACCGCGGGGAGGGGAGGCTTTGGGTGAGGGTGATAGGCTTGAAGGGGGAGTTGGTCGGGTGGGGACATGCTGGGTGCTGAGCCAGATATG